>CAMZMU010000117.1:73190027-73385641 GCA_947311845.1 Poa pratensis
AGTGACGAGGTGTAGACTCGGCAAAATCCCTGAGTTGTGTACCCCGGGTTGATTGAGGGGAGAGAGATGAGCGCTGGTGATCACGACGGCTGACAAGCAAGGCGTTTACCCCAGGTTCAGGCTCCCGGAGGATAACACCCTACTTCCTGCTTGTCTGGTATTGAATGGCGAGTTGTGGCTACAATGGCGAGATGGCAATCTCGCTAGGGTTTGTGTGGCGGCTATGAGCGTACCCTAGACGAAGGACCCTCCTAGCCTTTATATGGTAGGCTAGGTCTCAGGTGAACGGTGCCGATGGCGCTTACAAGCATGGCTGGGGTCGCCTGACCTAGCGTCGACTATCTTGGGCCGCACGTAGTCCTCCTTGGGCCTTCTTGGGCCCTCGTCATCAGGCTGATGGGCTTGCGTGACCCAGGTATCCCCACCGTGGGGTAGTCGATGAGTGACCCCACGACAGGAGCCCCCGAGTGCTTAGTTGAATCGTAGAGTCGGGTAAAGGACTCCTTCCTCCTGGGCACGCCGTCGGGTTCCTGAAAGAAATGAGTAAAATTGGTCGACTCCAGCCGTTCAGGGCTTATGGAGGATTCCTTAGTCGAACTGTCACTTCCAGGGTAAAATACCGTGAGTACAGCCTTAGTCGGTGATTTTTTGACTGCTTTTGTTCTGAGTCACTCGGGAGCGCGAACAGCGCTCCCGATGGGAGTAGCCCCCGAGATTAAGCTGAATTGCTTGCAATTGAGGTTAAACTCAATTTTTCTTCAGTCGAAAAGCCCGCTCCCGATGGGAGTAAAGAAGGGACTCGACATGTTGGAGTCGCGACTGACTTTGCGTGACTTACTGTGTATTCGGCCTGTTTAGCTTACTGCACAAGTTTCTTCAGCTCTTGGAGCGTACTGAATCTTCTTGCACTCGAATGAGTTGTTCGAGTTTATTCGGCTCTTGAGCTTACTGAATATTTTTGCACTCGAATGAATTGCCCGAGTTCTCGATCAGCCCATTGGCTTACTTGTTACGCCTGCGCAGTTGACGTCAGCGCTGACGTTTTCTGGCTCACTCTGTGTCCGATGGGACGTGACAGTGCGGGCCCACTGACAGTATTGACTGGAGACAGCGGTTGCCGCTTTATACTGCGTTGGGCGCGAAAATTTCGCGGTGTGATGATGGCGCCTTGATTCCCGCGCGTAGTGGGCGGCGTGGCCGGCGACGGTTGCTATCTCCGCGCGACATGTCGACGGCCAGATGATGTTGTGGAGTGCGGTTTCGCTGAGGACGGCCTGGATTAACTGGCCACGCGGTATATATTTTTTACCGCAGCGGTGAACAGTTCATTCCATCCCCATTCCATCGTCTCCGCTGCTTTCTCTCCGCCATTGTTGCTCCTCTGCTAGTTTCTTCCTCCGCCCTCCATGAGCAAGGCCGCGATGAAGAGGGGGAAGCCTGTTGCTGGCGCCGTCGCCGCCACCGAGGCTAGCGTGATGAAGAAGCCCGACGGCGACTGGGTCAAATCGTCGGTGAAGAAGGCCGACCTCGAGGCCCTCCGCGCGCAGGGGCTGCTGCCGCGGCAGACCAGGCGACGGTGCGCGCTCCTGGGAAAGAGGTATTCCCCGCTCCTCGCGAGGGGGAACGTGTTTGCTTCGTGGATTTCCTTCCGCGGGGTTTCGGGTTCCCCCTCCACGATTTCGTCCGTGGTCTCTTGTATGCTTATGGGATTCAGATCCACGATCTGACTCCCAATAGCGTCTTGAGTATCGCGAGCTATTTCGTGCTCTGCGAGTGCTTCCTGGGAATCGCACCCAACTGGCTGTTGTGGAAGTCGCTATTCCTCGTGAGGAGGAACGTGGGGAAGAGCAAGCAGGTGTACCCAGTCGGCGGCTTTGGCATCCAGGTGCGTGGCGACACCTCCTACTTCCAGATGAAGAAGTCCGACTCCGTCCAGGGCTGGCGGAAGAAGTGGTTCTACATCAGGTGCGACCAAGAAGGGCTTCCTGAGTTCGCGGCTGATCGCGAGTTGCGGAAGACGAACGCGTGGGCGCACCGCTGTCGAAGGAGGACAGGGAGGCGACTCAGCCCTTACTAACACTACTTCGTGGCCTTCTGAAAAGTCTCGGGCGCGAGACGGGTGGAATTCACCTCATCGCCACCTTCTTCAGGCTTCGGGTGCAGCCGCTCGCAGTCGCGTCCACCCGATGTGGGCGCGTGAGGATGCTGGCAATGAGCTTGATGATGACGCAGTCGAGTCGAAGGTGAGGAGCATCACTAGTCTCCGAGCCGCTGACCCGTGCAACGTCAAGTGCCCAGTCGAGCCATATGGGCCTAATAATCCTGTGCCTGAGGTGAGCTTCGTTTGCTTTGTCTTGTATCTTCTTCTGTTGAATCCTTTTGCCTTACTCGAACGCGTCATTTTGCTGACAGGGTCGTTCGAGCTACGTCAGTCTTCCTCCGTTGATGGAGAATGGACTCATGAAGAGGCAGAGTTCCCTGAGGACGAGGTTGATGACGATGAAGTTCCCTCCGCCACCTCTCCGAGTGAAGAGTTAGTGGAGGATGATGAGATGAGGAGCCGCTGCGGAAGCGGCAGAGGCGAAAAGTGGCGACTCTGGTTCTGCCTCGTCGCCTGTGAAGGAGGCGGGTGTGAACGAGGAAGAGACGAGCGAGTCCTCTTCGGGCGCTAGGCACCCGAGTGACCTGGCTGAACCTTTGGTCGTGCCTCCACTCGGCTCTGCACCGCCGACGAGTTGGCGAGGATGGCCTCCGTCTCCCTGGGAAGTGAAGATGATGTTGATGTCGTCAGGTTAGTTGCATAACCATTGCTTTGTTTTTGTCGAGTGTGCTTTTTCACTTGCGGGTCCTTGAATTGAGTTTTCTTGTCACAGCGACCGTACTGGCGCTGTTGTTTCTTCCCTCGTGAGATGGAGCACACTTCTGCTCCCATGATCGAACAGACTGCGAGGGCGACCGGAGAGGAGGCTCTGGCGGGTGACGTTTTGGCCTTGAAGGCTTTGACCTCCGCCATGCCAGAGAGGGCTGCTGATGCGACTCCGGTTGACGCTGGGCTGCTTGAGCATGTAAGTGTTCTTCGACTCGTTCTGCAAGATCTGTATCGGGTGCGCGAACAGCGCTCCCGATGGGAGTAGCCCCTGAAGATGTGCGTGACTAGAATAGTCGGCGCAGATTGATGTCTTGTGTTTCCCGCAGCCATTTTATCGCCAGCAGGTGGAGGGAGCCGCAGCCTTCGTTCGCATGGAGCAGGAGAGGGATCAACTCCGCGCTACTCTGGAACAAGCGAATAGTGAGTGTGAACCCTTGTGCTCGAGGGGCGCGTCGACTGCCTTTTATTGCTAACTTTGCTCCGTTGGTCGTAGGCGAGAAGGAGAGCATGAAGACGCGGGTCGCGGAGCTGGAGAAGTCGCTGGGTGAAGCCCAAGAGCGTGAACAAGCTCGGGATGATCTGGAGAAGACCCAGGTCGACCGCTTGCTCGCACTCGCAGATGTTGTTGGAAGTAAGTTTTTCGGCTCAGTGCCTACTTTGCCTTTTTTCGACTTCTGACGTCTTACGGGTGTGGATTTCTTTTGATCAGAGACTTGCGGAGGTGCTCCTCCAGAAGGGACTTCCAGCGAGAGTGTCGGCTTGGCGGAGGCTGTTGGCTTCGTCGACCGGTCTGCGCGTATGCATCGGCAGCGCTGCAGCAGTCGACGGCGGCGCTGCAGAAGTCGACGGAGGCCTTAGCGACTGTGCACCGGAATATCTTTCCCAACAAGCCGCCACTAGCTGCTGTTGATGCACTCGCGTCTCCTTTCGAAGGCAATTCGAATGTCCTGGCGGACTTCACGCGCGCGCAGACGGTACGCGGCTCAGAGCTCACTTTCCAGCTGCTTCTTGGTCACCAAGTCGTAGGCGATTTTGAGAAGGTTGTCAGCGACTTCCCTCGAAAGCCTGATGGCAAGACTGCGTCCCTTAGCGGTGGTGAAAGTGCAGGCGAGCCAGTTGGCCGTAAGCTTGTCTCCACCTTCGAGAAGAGGATTGCTAAGATGACCGAGTTGGCTGCTGCTAGGAAGAGCCGGTCCCAGTCGGAGTCTGTAGTGTAGACTTTTTCCTTTTAGGACTATGCTTCTGCTTTTGGGCTTGAGTCTGTAATGCACTTTATATTGTGCGAGTGAACATGCTGATGATGAAATGTGAATTCGCTCCCTCGGGGGTGCAGTCGCCGAGTCTTTTTTGATATCTGGCTTGGATGAATTATGTTGATTCTTTTCCTGGCTTGACGCTGTCAATTCTTGGCAGTCTGATATGGGCGAGCTCCTGACGTTGCTAGAACGACTGGCGCGGACGATGAGGAGGACACCACTTTGGCTGCGCCTACTCGTCGCCGCCGTCAAGCTCCTCAGCTCCTGTGCGAAGCGTAAATGACCGAGAGTGATCACCTTCATGAGGAACAAGGTGGTTGAGCTCGAGTCGAAGCTGAAGAGTGCTGAGTTGGAGCTGGAGCGATTGAGGTCGCGGCCCGTTGCGCCGTTCTCCCAGCGTGAAGAGTTTCTGCTTGGCGAGATGGACTTGATCAGTCGACAGCTGCAAGGTTGGCCTTCTAGCGTTTTTGCTTCGGCTTCTGTGTCTTCCTGCTATGCTTAATGCTTGACCTTGATGCAGATGTGAACTCTGACTGGAAGGCTGAGCAGCTTCGAGTGGACGAGCGAGTAGAGAAAGAGGCCGCCGGTGACTCACCCGAAGCGCGCCAGTTTTGGTCGAACAAATCCAGAGGTAGTGTACTGGCACGAATGCTGGATCGCACCTGGCGGGCTGCTGTGCTCTTGGAAGGTTGCAGAAAAACCCTCTGGCAGATCAACAAGGTGTACTTTCCTCACAACGAGCAGCCGAATGGACTGACTGCGCTTCTGGAGAGGTTCCGTGAAGGCAGTGTGTTGAAGGAAGTCGTGCACGCTCAACTTGTTGCCGGGGCGAACGTGGCGTTGGCATACGTTCGACTGCACCGGCCTAATCTTCCATTGCACAAGGTGCTTGACGGCTTGCCTGGAGAGGGTGACTATGCCGATACTCTTGCGGCTGCGCGCCAGATGATTCAGCAGGTCCAGAACTTTAGCGAGCACCTTGTAGGGCCACTTGATGCGCCAAAGGGCGAGCCTGTAGAATAAGAGCAGTAGAGTGCTGTTGCATAGCGTTAGCTTGTAAAAGAAATTTTCCCAAGTGGAAATATGAGTGTATGTATGTCGAGGTGGGGGTAGCCCCCGAGTTAGTAAATTGTATCTTGTAGACGTCTGTAAACCTGTATGGCGCAGCCCCAAGCGGATCAAGTGCGGCCTAGGATTTTGAATTAGACATGTGCGGCGCAGCCCCCGAGTGCTTCGAGTGCGGCCGAGGTGTGGCGAGTCAGACCTGTGCGGCGCAGCCCCCGAGTGCATCGGGTGGCGACCTAGTACTTTGACTTGGACCTGTGAGGCGCAGCCCCCGGGTGCTTCGGGTGACGGCCAAAGATTTTGCGAGTGACCTGTATGGCGCAGCCCCCGAGTGCGTCGGGTGGCGACCTAGGTTTTCGAGTTGGACCTGTATGGCGCAGCCCCGAGTGCGTCGGGTGCGGCCTAGGTTTGACTTAGACCTGTGCGGCGCAGCCCCCGAGTGCTTCGGGTGACGGCCAAGGATTTTGCGAGTGACCTGTATGGCGCAGCCCCCGAGTGCGTCGGGTGGCGACCTAGGTTTGAGTTGGACCTGTATGGCGCAGCCCCCGAGTGCGTCGGGTGGCGGCCTAGGTTTTCGAGTTGACCTGTATGGCGCAGCCCCCGAGTGCGTCGGGTGCGGCCTAGGTTTTGACTTAGACCTGTGCGGCGCAGCCCCCGAGTGTTCGGGTGCGCCTAGGTTTTCGAGTTGACCTGTATGGCGCAGCCCCCGAGTGCGTCGGGTGCGGCCTAGGTTTGACTTAGACCTGTGCGGCGCAGCCCCCGAGTGCTTCGGGTGGCGCCTAGGTTTTCGAGTTGACCTGTATGGCGCAGCCCCCGAGTGCGTCGGGTGCGGCCTAGGTTTGACTTAGACCTGTGCGGCGCAGCCCCCGAGTGCTTCGGGTGGCGCCTAGGTTTTCGAGTTGACCTGTATGGCGCAGCCCCCGAGTGCGTCGGGTGCGGCCTAGGTTTGACTTAGACCTGTGCGGCGCAGCCCCCGAGTGCTTCGGGTGCGGCCTAGGTTTTGAGTTGACCTGTATGGCGCAGCCCCCGAGTGCGTCGGGTGCGGCCTAGGTTTGACTTAGACCTGTGCGGCGCAGCCCCCGAGTGCTTCGGGTGGCGGCCTAGGTTTTGAGTTGACCTGTATGGCGCAGCCCCCGAGTGCGTCGGGTGCGGCCTAGGTTTGACTTAGACCTGTGCGGCGCAGCCCCCGAGTGCTTCGGGTGGCGGCCTAGGTTTTCGAGTTGACCTGTATGGCGCAGCCCCCGAGTGCGTCGGGTGCGGCCTAGGTTTGACTTAGACCTGTGCGGCGCAGCCCCCGAGTGCTTCGGGTGGCGGCCTAGGTTTTGAGTTGAACCTGTATGGCGCAGCCCCCGAGTGCGTCGGGTGACGGCCTAGGTTTATGTTGCTTTTTGACTAAAAAAGTAAAGGGGAGAGCTTGTTCCACAAATCACTTCATTGATTTTTGCGAGCAGGCCGCCTCATTAAAACCCTTCCAGTCCCCTCAGGTACCCTGGTAAGGGAAAGAGTGCGTCTGGAACCTGCCGCTTCTTGACATAGTACACTTTGTTACAAGGGGGAGTCGATTAGGCGTAGAAGCGGCGCAGTTGCGCACGTTCCACGGGTTGCTGCAGACTGTCCCTGTCTTCGAGTCCTTCAGGCGGTAAGCTCCGCCGCCAATTGCCTCTGTCACGATGTATGGACCTCCCACGGGGAGGCTAGTTTGTGCACCTTCTTCTGTTTGAGGCGGAGGACAAGGTCTCCGGGGACGAACGCTCTGGGCCGCAGTCGCCGTCCGTGATAGTTGCGTAAGTCTTGCTGATACACGGCTGTGCGGGTAAGGGCGATGTCGCGTGCTTCGTCCAGGGTATCCATGTCGTCCTCGAGTGCTTCTTCTGCGTCGGACTCGTCGTAGGCCACCACTCGGGGTGCATCGAACTTGATGTCGCATGGCATGACTGCTTCTGCGCCGTAGACCATGAAGAATGGCGTGTACTGAGTGGATCTGTTTGGCGTAGTGCGCAGGCTCCACAGCACAGACGGCAGCTCTCAACCCAGGCGCCTGCGGCGCGCTTCAATGGTACTCGCAGGCGCTTCTTGATGCCCTTGCAGACTAAACCATTGGACTTTTCGACTTGCCCGTTGGACTGCGGGTGCGAGACAGATGCGTAGTTGAGCTTGATGCCTTGCTCGGAGCAGAAGTCCTTGAACTCTTCGGCTGTGAAGTTCGTGCCGTTGTCGGTGATGATGCTGTGTGGCACTCCAAACCTGAAGATGATCGACCTGATGAAGTTAACTGCCGAGGAGGCAGTCGAACTTGTGATAGGCACGGCTTCGATCCACTTCGTGAACTTGTCGACTGCCACCAAGAGATGCGTGTGTCCTCCGGCGAGGACTTCTTGAGTGGACCCACCATGTCGAGCCCCCATTGAGCGAAGGGCCAGGCGAGTGGATGGTCTTTAGTGCTGATGCTGGTGCGTGCGGCTTGTTGGCGAACTCCTGGCAGCCGAGACATTTCCTCACGAGTTCTTCTGCGTCTTGCATTGCGGTGGGCCAGTAGAACCCGGCTCGTAAGGCTTTGGCCACTAAGGCTCGACTGCTGGCGTGGTGCCCGCAGATGCCAGCGTGGATCTCGAGTAAGATGGCTTGACCGTCGACTGGGTCGATGCACCTTTGGAGGACTCCTGAGATGCTTCGCTTGTAGAGCTCCCCTTTGATGACGGTGAAGCCCTTGGAGCGGCGGATGACGCGCTTGGCTTCGACTGGGTTTGTTGGCACCCTCTCTGCAGTATGTAAGCCAGGTATGGGCTCGTCCATGTGGGCTCGATCAGCATTACCTCCATAGGCTCCTTTCCGTGCTGGGCGGGTCGGTGGTGCTCGTTGCGATGTAGAGGATCCTGGCGCGGGCCGGAGCTTGACGGAGCGTTGCGTGATGCACTCGAGGAAGACTCCGGGTGGCACCGGCGCTTTGTTGAGCCCAGGTTGGCGAGGGTGTCGGCTTCCTCGTTGCTCTCGCGGCCGACGTGCCGCAGCTCGCAGCCGTCGAAGGTGCCTTCCAGCTGGTTGTACAGGTCCCTGTAGGCGATCATGTTGTCGGCGATGGCGTCACATTGCTTCATGGTTTGTTGCACGACGAGGTAGGAGTCTCCGTAGATCATGAGGTGAGTGGCGCCGCAGTTCTTGGCCATCCGCATGCCGTGGATCAGGGCCTCGTACTCAGCCTCGTTGTTGGAGGGCGTTGGGAAGTTCATCTGCAGCACGTACCTCAGCTTGTCGCCTTTGGGTGAGATGAGGACGACTCCCCCCTGCTGATCTGAACTTTTTGGAGCCGTCGAAGTACATTGTCCATGCGTTGGACAGGTCGGGTACGTCTGGTAGCTGGGCCTCTATCCACTCGGTGGTGAACTCTGGAAGCACCTGGGCCTTGATTGACTTCGGGTGCGCGTACTTCAGCCCCCAGGGTCCTAGCTCAACAACCCACTTGGCGACTCGTCCTGTCGCGGCTTGGTTGGTGAGGATGTCGGAGAGCCCGGAGGAGCTTACTACCGTGATGGAGTGCTCGGAGAAGTAGTGGACGACCTTCCTTGATGTCATGAAGACTCCGTATGCTAGCTTCTGGTAGTGCGGGTACCGCTGCTTGGACAAGGTAGCACCTCACTGAGGTAGTAGACGGGTCGCTGAACAGGGTAACTGTGTCCTTCTTCTTCTCGTTCGACTACGAGTACCGTGCTGACCACCCTGTTTGTGGCTGACACGTAGAGGTATAGCGGCTCGTTCTCCAGTGGAGCCACCAGTACTGGGGAAGTCGTGAGTGTTTTCTTGAGTTGGTCGAACGCGACTTGCGCTTCTTCTGTCCACTCGAACTTGTCTGTCTTTTTCATCAGTTGGTAGAAAGGCAGGGCCTTTTCTCCCAACTTACTTATGAACCGGCTGAGAGCTGCGACTCGGCCGGCTAGGCGTTGCACCTCGTGAAGCTTGGTCGGTGCTGGCATTGCGAGTATGTTTTGCACCTTCTCAGGGTTGGCTTCGATTCCTCTTGCAGAGACGAGGTACCCGAGCAGTTCTCCGGCTGGCACGCCGAAGACACACTTGTCCGGGTTCAGCTTGATCTGATACTCGTTGAGGGCGGCGAAGACCTTGCGGAGGTCGGCGATGAGAGTGTCCTCCGTTCGAGTGGTGACGACTATGTCGTCGACGTATACTTGGACGATCTCTCCGATTAGCCCCTTTAGGCAGGCTTGCATTGTGCGCTGGTACGTGGCTCCAGCGTTCTTCAACCCGAAGGGCATCGTCTGGTAGCAGAAGACGCCATGGGGTGTGATGAATGCAGTCTTCTCTTCATCGTCGACGTTCATCCTGATCTGCTGGTACCCTGAGTAGGCGTCCAGGAAGGATAGGCGTGCGCAGCCTGCAGTCGAGTCGATGATCTGATCTATCCGCGGGAGCGGGAAATGGTCTTTGGGGCAGCATTTGTTGAGGGCGGTGAAGTCGACGCACATGCGGAGTTTCTTCGTCTTCTTCTTCTCCACCAGGACTGGGTTCGCTACCCAGTCCGAGTCCTTGATCTCTCGGATGAATTTAGCGTGGAGCAGTCGATCGATCTCCTTGCTTATTTCGTCTCGTTTGGGTCCTGAGAAGCGTCGCATGGTCTGCTTGACGGGTTTGGCGTCCTTGTGGACGCGTAAAGAGTGCTCGGCGAGGTTCCTGGGTATGCCTGGCATGTCAGAAGGTTGCCAGGCGAAGATCTCCCAGTTCTCACGTAGAAACTCGACGAGCGCGCTTTCCTATGCGATAGGCAAGCTCGACGACACTTTGACTGTCTTGTTTGCGTCCGTCGGGTGGACCTGATGAGTTGTCGTGTCGTCAGTCGTGTTGAAGGCAGCGTCCTTGGCTTGCTTCTTGCGTGGCGGGAAGATGGTTTTGTCGTTGTCGACTGCCATCGCCTCGAAGTGCTCTCCATTCCGAAGAACTCGGAGATCTTGCTGAACTCGCGGTCGCAGCTGTTGGAGCGGTCGAAGTCGCCGTGCACCGTGATGACGCCCTTGGGTCCAGGCATCTTGAGCATGAGGTAGGCGTAGTGAGGTACCGCCATGAATCTGGCAAAGGTTGGGCGCCCGAGTATCGCGTGGTACTGCGACTTCCAGTCGACTACCTCGAAGTCGATCGACTCCCTCTTGAAGTTTTCGGGTGTGCCGAAGATGACGTCGAGTGTGATCGTTCCCATGGGCGTGACTGCTTGCCCTGGTACTATGCCATGGAAGGTGGTCTCTGATGCCGCCAAGTCCGTCGTTGGCCTGTTTATCCTTCTGAGGGTGTCGGCAAAGATGATGTTAATGCCACTGCCTCCGTCCATGAACACCTTTTTCAGGGTGTAATCTCCGATCAGAGCTTCGACTACCAGAGCGGCGTGCCCGGGTCGTGGTACTGCAGGCGGGTGATCTGCTCTGGAGAAAGTGATTGGTGTCTCTGACCCTCTCAGGTAGTCGGGTACTGCAGGTGGACAGGTGATGGCCTGGAAAACTTGGCGAGTGATGATCTTCTGGGTCCTGTTTGAGGGGCGCCCCTTCTGTATCATGTTGAGTTGTCCGCGTGCCGCTGGATATGCGTCCTGGATCACCGGTGGGGCATCTTGCTGCGGCTGCTGCTGCTGCTGCAGAAAGGCTCCCGCCGCCTGTGCTGGATTAGCGACTGCGGGTGCTGCCTGGATGGCCAGCTGCGCGGCTGGCTGCGCTGCGGGTGCTGGAGTGACTATCTTCTGCATGGCTTCGTATATTTTGCGTGCCTTTCGACAGTCCTTCAACAGGTGGTTGGATCCCCACTTGCCCGTTTCCGGGTTCCTGAACATGTGGTGCCTGCAGGGTTGTTCCAGCTCTTCCGCTGGGCTTAGTGTGCGTTTCTGCCACTCGCGTTTATGGCCTCCGTCGCTGCGGTAGCTGCTGCCGCCGCTTCGGTTGTACTGCCCTGGCTGTATTGGCGACTCTGGTCACCGCCGCTTCGACTGTACTGTGCATGGCTGTATTGGCGACTGCTGTCGCGCGCTTCATCCTCACGGGGGGTTTGGAATCCCGCCGCTACTAGCTCGATTGAGTCGTTGCCGTTGTAACGCGGCTTCTTCTTGTGGCGTCCTTCTCGCCAGTTGCTTGGTCCGGCTTCGTCCTTCGGGGAGTAGTGTGAACTATTGCGGACCGAGTCCTCTCCGTCTGCCCACTGGTTTGCTATCTTCATGACCTCGATCATGTTTTTCGGCCGGAGCCTACCAAACTCCTCGCGGAGGTCGCGGCGGGAGACGCCGTGCATGAAGGCATCCATCACTCGGTCCTCCGAGGCGGTCTCCATGGTGTTGCGGAGCAAGGTCCAACGCTGGATGTATGACCGGAGCGGCTCGTCTCGTCCTTGCTTGCATGCTTGTAGCTCGACGAACGTCGTCGGTCTCGAGTACGTCCCCAGGAAGGATTTAACGAAGGCTCCGCGAACTCGTCCCACGTCCTGAAGGCGTTCTTGGGTTGAGTGTTGAGCCACCCGCGTGCAGAGCCCGTGAGCATCAGCTGGATGTACTGCATGGCCGTAGTCGAAGTACCGCCCTGGCAGCTGCAGGCTATGAGGTAGTCTTCTAGCCAGAGTCTCGGGTCCTGCTTCCCGTCGTACTTGACTGCTTCTGCCGTGAGCTTGAAGCCCTTGGGCATTCTTGTGTCGCGTATGTTGAAGCTGAAGCATGCGGCGCCGCACGGCTCGTAGTCGCCGTCGTTGCGGTCGTAGTCGAAGTTGGACGTGCTGACCGGCCGCTGGGTGCGGCTGCGGTCTACCGTCCTTTGTGTGATGACGTTGCGGAGGTCTTCACCTGGCTGCGGTTGTCGCAGTTGTCTTGTCGCCGGGGCTGCGAGTGCTGCGGGCTCGTGGTCGCGGCGATCTCGATCTTCTCGCGCTTTTTCTGTCGGCGCCTTGTTTACCAGTGCGTCTTCGAGTGCCTTGATAGACATGATCTGCTGCTTGTGGAGGAGAGCGCGCGAGTCGCCCTCAGGCGGCTGTGTCAGCCGCAGGTATGTTTCGACTGCCATGAGTGCGGCTCCGGGTGTCTTGGGGACGGGTATCCGTCTGCGTCTTCTATGTATGATGACTCGAGGTTGCGGGTGACTCTAGCGCGGTCGGCCTCCGTCATCAGGGGCACGCGGGCTCTGTGGCGCCTTGCTCCTTGTGAGACCTCTGTTGAGGCAGTGAACGAGTAAGCGGCCCTCCTGGCGCTCGACGCGTCAGCCTCCTCCTTGCGTCGGAGGAGCTCGGCCTTCTCTGCGCGGAGTCGTTCGCCTTCCTTCCGTAGCAGGTACTGGACCGCCATAAGGTCCTCCCGGGGTGCATCCGGTGGGGGGTACGTGCCGTCCTCGACGTGCTTCAGGGCTTTGATTGCCATGTCGCGGGTGATGGTGAGTCGCGTCACCTGGTCCGGCATGACCACCTCCAGTGGGTATGCGGGTTCGTCGTCGTTGCCCTGCGGCCTCTGGCCGATCATGAAGACTTGCGCGGGGTAGATCTGGGCAGTGGGACGGGTGCTGCCACTGCTGCTTCCTTCGTCCGAGCCGTGCTCGGAGCTGAAAATGGGTGCGACGTGGTGGACACCACAGTCGCCGCCGAGGCTCCTTCCCTGGAGTTTCGCGATTTCGCCGCGGACGTGAGGAGTGATGTCGCTGTCGTCGACGTGGGCGCGATTGGCTTGTTGACGATCTTGTAAGTCGATGGAGACGCGAGTGGCGCGGTATAGAACGACGCGACCTCCGTTGCGCGCGAAGGTGTGGTCGACGTAGTCGAAGTTGACGTAGATCTTGGCCTTGCCAGCGACGCGATCGAGGTAGTCGAAGTAGACTCGATCCGCGCGGTGGTCGACGTAGTCGTAGCAGATGCGATCTCCGTGGTAGCCGGAGACGCTGATGGCGCGGCCGCGTTGGGCGCGATCTCTGCCGCAGCGGAGGCGGTCGGAGTAGTCGAGGCGGACGCGATCTTCTCAGCAGTCGAAGATGCTGTCGCCGCAGTCGCAGCAGATGCGATCTCCGCAGCAGGTGGGGGCGTGGTTGGGGCAGTCGCGGCAGATGCGGGTGCTACCCCACGGGTGGTGCGATCGCCGTGGATCTGAGTACTCCACAGCTGTCTACGAAGTAGTGCATGGTACCGAAGGTGAGGCACATACCTACGTGCAGATCGGCGTACACCGAGCGGTGGGCCGGCGGGTGGAAGGTGTACTCGAAGGAGCCGAAGCAGATTGGCTCCTTGGTGATGCAGACGTCGGTCTTCAAAGTCGATGGAGCCGGTGCGACCATGGTTCCAGCGCTCGTTCTTTCCCACAGACGGCGCCAATTGACGAGGTGTGGACTCGGCAAATCCCTGGGTTGTGTACCCCGGGTTGATTGAGGGGGAGAGAGATGAGCGCTGGTGATCACGACGGCTGACAAGCAAGGCGTTTACCCAGGTTCAGGCTCCCGGAGGATAACACCCTACTTCCTGCTTGTCTGGTATTGAATGGCGAGTTGTGGCTACAATGGCGAGATGGCAATCTCGCTAGGGTTTGTGTGGCGGCTATGAGCGTACCCTAGACGAAGGACCCTCCTAGCCTTTATATGGTAGGCTAGGTCTCAGGTGAACGGTGCCGATGGCGCTTACAAGCATGGCTGGGGTCGCATGACCTAGCGTCGACTATCTTGGGCCGCACGTCGTCCTCCTTGGGCCTTCCTTGGGCCCTCGTCATCAGGCTGATGGGCTTGGCGTGACCCAGGTATCCCCACCGTGGGGTAGTCGAAGAGTGACCCCACGACACACAGGCAGTGACAAAGACATTCACGTCGCTCTTTCCAACTGTCTGTGAGTCTGTCAGGGTTTGGATTGAGGGAGGGAAAAAAGGGCCTCACCCAACGATTAGCTTCGGCTCCAACAAGTACTCAATCAATGTGGCTACAGAAGATGCACCCCCAGCATCCCCAGAGGTAAAGAAGAAGAAGCACAGGAAGAGAAGTAAGCCAGCTCCTAATACGACTATCCGGGGGGTATGAAGACGTGGTATCACCCCATGCAGATGGCTTGACCCGAGTTCATGAAGCTGGTCAACCGATCCTGCCTCGGGAGCTGCTCCGCCTCGCAGACGGATGCATGCTCTCTTTGCAACATGCTATCTTGATGCTGGAGGGCAACCTTCTTAAAGAAGAGAATCCAAATTACCCGGTGTTCACTGTCAAGGTGCCAAAGTACTTGGCCGACTTCGTCCATGAAGCCCCGCGGATCTATTCTTCATATCGTACGAGGACGTCTTCAGGCTGTTTCACTATAGACGGCTGGACTATAACTTGGTCCGCCTATACGCGCTCAACCAGGCGATGAGGATCAGGAGAGATAATACCCCGTACGTCAAGGTAGTGGATCCCTACTACATGCGTGACAGCCTGCTGGTGGAAGGATCAAAGACATGGGCCATGGCCACGGAGTTCCTCCAGAGAATCATGCTGAACAACCAGGATAAGAACAGCCTTCTTCTGCCTTTCTTTTCCGAGTAAGTACACATCCGGCCGCCGCCGTCGTATCTTATACTTTCTTATAAATTTCTTCCGTTGTTGATCCTTTCCAACATTCTGTTTCAATTGTGTTGAGCAGTGACGAGTACTGCGTACTCATCGTCCTAAGCCCGAGGTGGTCCGTTGCCACTTATTTCGACTCGAGGAGTCTTAAAGACTACACCAGATTAAAGGGTGTTCTCGATGAGCCTCTCGAGGGCTATGCCCAAAAGGGAGGCCACTTCCACAAAGAAAAGAATGGGGAACGTTTCACGAAGGACAACAAACACATTTTCTGGCATGGGACCGGGTTCCATTGCATCAAGCATGCGCCTGGCAGCGTGAAGGATGCCTTCTACGTCCTCCATCACATTAAAGGGTTTGTCCGGGATGCAGAGAAAACGAGGTGGCCATCTAGTCTCCAAGAATGGGCTAAAAATGTGGGGGAAATCACCGATGCTGAGCTTAGAGAAGACTTCCATCGTATCCAGATGCAGTTATCGCAAATCATTTTGGAAGATGTCATGACTGCAGGGGGATCCTTACACAACGCCAGAGGTAGGATGTATTATAAAAGAAAGCCTTGCCTCACTCGATAGAAGTG
Source organism: Poa pratensis (assembly GCA_947311845.1). Taxonomy (NCBI): domain Eukaryota; kingdom Viridiplantae; phylum Streptophyta; class Magnoliopsida; order Poales; family Poaceae; genus Poa; species Poa pratensis. Next base: position 73,205,325 of record CAMZMU010000117.1, read on the forward strand.
CTTCTTTATTTTATTTATTATAGACTTATCCACTTAATTAGTTGAATAAATCATACTCTATTTATATTATTAACCAAATATATATCCCAATCCATCTCTAGGGTTGTCTAAGTGGGAGATCGAAGAACGCCTAGACATGCAAAATGACATGAGGACGTGGATGACGAAAGACTGCTATAAACCGTTCCCGGAGCCGATCAAGAAGAAGGCTCAATCCAATCAGTGGAGCTAGACGTGTTCTCCGTCAGCGACCCAGCATGAGACCCCAGCAGCGACTCAAGAAGAAGAGACTCCAGCGGCGACTCAAGAAGAGACTCCAGCGGTTCCTCCCGCAGAGACCCTCGACAAGTGGGCTGAGGCCGAGAAGCCAGATTCAGCGTGGGGCGCAGGAGCCCGACGATGATAAGTGGCTCCTGCGCCCCACGCTGAATCTGGCTTCTCGGGCTCAGCCCACTTGTCGAGGGTCTCTGCGGGAGGAACCGCTGGAGTCTCTTCTTGAGTCGCTGCTGGGGTCTCTTGCTGGGTCACTTTATTTGTACTATGACTTATGTGACATGAGATGAGCTTTTGTACAATTAATTTAGCACTTGTCACTATATGTACGTATCTTGGGCTCTAAGTGATGTGATGATTTAGTATAATGTGTCTGTTTTCATATACCTGTCAAAATATATTGTTGTTTGTATTATTGTCTGTATAAATCCTGTAATATAGTTGTATTTCTGTAATATACCTGTATTTGTACAGCGGACAGCAGCAAATTGCGAATACCTGTACAGGTATTATGTGGCGCATGCCCTTTTTTTTTCTGTGGCGCATGATATTCTGTGGCGCACGCCCTGAGGATGCGCCACTAAAGATGTTTCTGTGGCACATGGACCTGGGTGCGCCACAGAATATTGAGATTTCTGTGGCGCACCAGGGGTGCGCCACAGAATGCACATTTTTTGGCGACAATTCTGTGGAGCACTCGCCATGCGCCACGTAAAGCCTTTTTTGGTGCGCCACTAAAGACCATTTCCCTGGTAGTGCTCGACCAAACGATCTCACCCTTTATTGAATGAACGTCGTGCTATAGTAGAGGAAACCGAACAATTGGCTGCCACGGCAGCAACAACTCTGCGTGAAGAAGGGGCCATATGTGATCATCTTCCTCGCAAGGTTCTGTCCATGGGGAATCGCCTCGACCAGCATTAATCGGAATGTATCACAGACTTCTCGACCATTGACGGTGAGATCGCCAGACTCTCGGGCTAAATGACATCTATTGCTTCGAGTTTCTCTCGTCTAACCTTTGATGTGGAAAAAATAGTTCTGAATTGTTTTTCAGCAAATAATTTTCAAATATTTATATACTATACAAAAATAGAATTCGAGGGTACACTAAGAAAATCCACTTTCTTTATTCAGTATACTACAGCAACTGAAAAGAGAATTAACGTTGGAACCTAATGTTATAAATGTACTCCCAACGAAAAAAGTTCCCCAAATCGGGCATAACTATAAATACCTTTTTTCCTAGTCCACAAAATTGTCATCACCCTTCTCATACACCCTTCTCATACACCTTCTAAGAAACAGGAAAACTGAGAAGCCAAACCTCAGAGTTGAAGCTGCCTCTTTCTCCAACTTGGCTGCCATGAGGGTCCAGGTCATCGTCCTCCTCCTTATGTTGCTCCCACTCGCGGCGCTGTCCTCCTCCATGGTGTTCGAGCTTCAGGGAAACGTCTATCCTATTGGGTACGAATTCCAACTTTTTTTTTTTTTGCAAACGGAGCTTGGCTCTGATGGTTGGGTTCCCTGTGGTGGAACCAGCCCACCCAGGTTCAAGTCCTAGACTTGGCATGGGCGTTTGCATTTACCTGGATTTATTCCAGGATTATCCGGCGCTATTCTTTCAGTGGTAGGTGACGTACCCGTCAACAGCGAGGCGCCTGTGGTGACTTCGTCAACCTCAAGATCTGCCGGCTCAGTCCTTCAGAGGTGCTCATAGGGGTAGGGTGTGCGTGCGTGCGTTCATAGGGGTGAGTGTATGTGCGTATTTGTGAGCGTCTGTGTTGTACTGTGTTCTCAAAAAAAAAAAAAGAATTCCAACTTTTGTAGATAATGAAAGATACTATTCTTTTTTTACGAACCCCAGAAATTGTTCACCTTTCTTGTTTGCAAATGTCGAGGATCGTCAATCTGTTTCTGAGAGAAACAAGATCTTTTAACCCTCGGTCTGCTAACGTATTAATGTGCGAAAAAAAATGCTGCTCCTTTGATCGTTGTACACATAACTTATACGGTTTTCTTTCATCAGGCAGGTAGCTGCAATGCATTCCTTATTTCCTTTGTGTGTTTCAGGTTAATTTTCCGAATGAATTTGTATGCAAGTTACAGTCATGTCCTCCAACTCGATCTTGCTGATCTCTGTTGCCATGACTAATTTTCCCATCTGTTGGGAACACTAGAGTTTCGTAGTACATGCAATCTGTGTGCATCAACTTCCACTGCTGCATCTGACACGCGCTTTTTATGCCTGTGGAAGGACAGCCGCTTCTACGTTACCATGAGCATCGGGGAGCCCGCGAAGCCCTACTTCCTCGATGTTGACACCGGCAGCGGCTTTACGTGGCTGGAATGCGACGCCCCCGCCCAGAGGACCCACAAGGTACCACATCTATTACATTTTTTCCTTAGAGTCATAATCACCAGGACTTGTCATCTGTTATACAGGTAGCTCTTGCATACCTTTGTGTCTCTCCCAACTGGTAGTTTCATGCAAATTTATCCGTGTATCTTCTGTGTGTGTGTGTGTGGTGTGAAATGTGTTATGAAAGTAATCTATGAAGGGAGTGTCATGAAGAATTTAATCATGAAATCGACACCACACTGATCTGGTCTCTTGTTGATGATTATTGTTGCAGGTGACACACAAACTGTACCGACCAAGACGGAGCAACATGGTGCTATGCGAGGACGAGCGTTGCCTCACGATGCACACGAACCTGGACTTTAAGCACGACTGCACCAAGAACCCAAATCAATGCGACTACTTGATAAGCTACGCCGACCGCGAGTCGTCCTTGGGCGTGCTATTAGCCGACAAGTTCTCCCTCCCCATGACCAATGACCGCCTCAACTTCGCCTTCGGGTACTTTCAAACTAACTGAAACACCCATTACGTACTGACTAGCTACTGGGTCGGTGCAAATTAATCATACTGTTGTTCATGCGCATGCTTGCAGCTGCGGATACGACCAGCAATGGCCGCAAGGTGGGCTAGACGAGAGCCATGTGGACGGCTTCCTCGGCCTCGGTAAGGGAACGGGAGGCTTTGTCTCGGAGCTCAAGCAACAAGGCATGATCAACGAAAATGTCGTCGGCCACTGCCTCGGCTTCCACGGAGGGGGCTTCCTCTTCTTTGGCCGCGACGGCGACAGGATTCCCCCTGCTGGCGTAACATGGCTTCCCATGGTTAAGGAGTACCGGTAAGCTAGCACTTCAGTTGTAGTATGTACAAGATGCATGTAAAATAAGAAGGTAGATTTTGTTTTTCTTCTCACATTTTGCTGCACCTGACCGCCTTCCAGGATTTACTACTCACCTGGCAGATCAATACTGAGCCTCGATGTACAACAGGAATACCACATAAGCCTGACGCCGATGGACGCTGTCTTCGACAGTGGTAGCACCTACTCATACGTGCCTATGGAGACATACGCGCGCCTTCTTCGGGCTGTAGGTTTCACATCACACCGCATGCCGACTGTCATTCAAACATACATTTGATCACAGTCAATACCTACCAAGACATGTCAGTAATTTGGATCTTGCAGGTGGATATCACTCTTCAAGACTCGTTGCTTGTGGTGGTGAAAGATTCTGCGCTTCCTCGGTGCTGGGGATACAACGAGCCAATACAATCTGTCGACGATGTGAAGAATGTGTTCAAACCACTTCACTGGTCCTTTGACCATGGCGGTAACCAAGCCACTGTGGAGATTCCTCCTGAAAATTACATTGTTGTCACGGTAATCCTTCGTCCATGGCTCCACTGAATATCCGAAATAGATCGATGGCAGATCATTGGCTAATAAGCATGCATTATTTTCTTATCGCAGGAAAGCGGAAATGTGTGCTTGGGCATCCTCAACGGATCAGCTGAGGATGTTCACGACTATAACATAATTGGAGGTGTGTGACCTTCTGTCAAACATTTCCACTTCGGAAACTAGGACACCACGCATCTTTCTAACTATTTCCCCATAAATAATCCGTTGTGCAGACATCATGATGCAGAATCATGTGGTGATTTATGACAATGAGAGAGGGCAGATCGGATGGGTCCGTGCATCTTGTGATGAACTCCCTGGGCATCAACCACTCATCGGTTCACGCCTCTAAAGGAAGCTCGTGTTTCAACGCTGAAGGATAGAAGATGGAAGTAGAACTTGAGGTCATACCCGTAACAAGAATAAAGGACGTTCATGAGATATCGAGATGAGATGTCAAGTGGGTTATGCCTGATTTTATCCGTCCGGTATTGTCTTCTAGCTAGGTGTTGCGTGTCTTTTCAACTAAAAACACAAGAAAAATTATGGAACGTAGAGAGTAACTTTTTATTCGAAAGAAATGGGATCATGCACTTTACATCATTTGAAACCTCCTTAGCAAAATGAACCCCTTCAATATATTATTGCCGAAGCATCATGCTTTGATTCTAGCTTGGAGTTGGTCCTCTCCCTCGGCCCTCTTCTCACTTGGGGTGCCGTCCTCAAGGTCGATGACCGATGAGTTTGTGCCACGTCCCTTACCTTGAGAAGAATAATTGGCCCCACAGAGTGCCGCACAGAGGAAACTGCCTTTCTATAGAATGGCATTTTGTGGCGCACCAAAACGTGCGTGCGCCACAAAAATGATTCTGTGGCACACCATAGAAGGTGCGCCACAGAATGTGTGCGCATTTTGTGGCGCACGCATCTCAAATGCGCCACTGAAAGTCCACATTCTGTGGCGCACGCATGGAGATGCGCCACAGAAAAAGTGTGGGCCCCACCACCAAACATTGGATTTCGAATTCTGGGGTCATTCTGTGGCGCATGGACCCACATGGGCCACAGAATACCTCCTTTCTGTGGCGCATGGCCACAGAATGGTTTCCCAGATGTACAAAAGGCTCTCCATATATATATACTCTCCTCCTCTCTCTCAAATCTCTTTTTCTCCACTATTTTCTCTCCAACACCACACACTCTCTCGTCTATCACGGTCACGTCTCCGCAACGAATCTACTAGGTGAGGAAAGTTGGATGGACATGCATATGCATGTTTTGTGTGGCCGGCGGTGTGTGAATGTTTGTATGTTGTAGGTGAAGTTTGCACGATGGCATGACGATGATTATACATGAAGCTTGTGTGTTGTGCATGAATTGGCCCGGAAGAAACTTTTTGTTGTTGCTTGCGCGCCGGCGGGACGAAGAAGACTTTTTTGTGTATTATATATAATTTGTTTGTGTGTGAGACAAGCATATCTATGTATTTGATATGGCACAAGCAAAATATTTTGATATGGCACAAGTTAATTTTTTTGATATGGCACAAGTTAAATATAACAAAAAATGGTCTACTAAATATTTTAAATAATTTTATATGGCACAAGTTAAATATAACAAAAAATGATCTACTAAATATTTTAAATATTTTGATATGGCACAAGTTTACTATAACAAAAAATGGTCTACTAAATATTTTTAAAAGAAAAAAAAATTGGAACAGCCAGGATTCGAACCTGGCTGCTCCAAGTTAACACTTGCCTAACTAACCAGTGGACTATGTTTCATTGTTTTCTAATAGCAGCAAAAGATTTTATTTAACCATTTGAGCCACCACATTCTGTGGCGCACCCCGCCAGAAGATGCGCCACAGAATCACATAATTCTGTGGCGCATCCCTCCAGCCGGTGCGCCACAGAAATCGTTTCTCCCACTTACAAGTGGGCCCTTCCCCGCGCCCGCTTCTCTCTCCCCCAAAATTCCCCAACTTCCCGCGCGCGCGTACGTGCTGCCGTCTCGCCGCCGCGTCGCCGTCTGCCCCCCTCTCGCCACCCGCACCGGCCGGCGCCGCCCACCACGCGCCCGTGCTCGACCCCGCGCCCCACCGCCGACGGCCAGGAGCACCTCCACCGCCACCCGCACCGGCGCCGCCCACCACGCGCCCGTGCTCGACCCCGCGCCCCGCCGCCGACGGCCAGAGCATCTCCACCACCACCCGCGCAGGCCGCCGCCCACCTCGCCGCCCTGGGACCCGCCACAAGCCGCCGACGAGCTCTACACGCTCCCCTCGCGGAGGTGCTGCCCCTCTCTGCCTCCCCTCCCTCTCCTACCATGCTTGCACCTTCGGTGCTTGATGAAATGACCCAACAAAAAAAATTAAAATTTTGTTGCTAATGGTTGATGAAATTGTTAGTTACTTGTTGTAGTTTGTTTTGTTATACCTAAACAATTTAGGCTAAATTTGCTGTTGTTAGGTGCTTGAAGATGCATTTTGGTTGGAATTTGCTGTTAGCTGGTTGCTGCTGTTAGGTGTTAGGTTAGTTGCTGCTGTTAGGTGCTTGCTGTTAGGTTAGTTGCTGCTGCCAGTGCTAGCTATGTTAGTTTCTAGGTGTGTTGCTAGGTTAGTGATGCTAGGTTAGTTGCTAGCTAGGTTAGTGCTGCTGCCGTTAGGTTAGTTTTACTTGTATTTTTTAGTGCTGCTAGGAATTTGCAACATTTTATACTTTCTAGTTGTGGAACTAATGCATTATTTTGCCGTATGCAGGAAATTTAGAAGAACCTCCATGTCTTTCAGGTGAGATGTGGATGTGGTCATGTGGATGTGGATGTGGATGTGGATGTGGTGATGTGGATTTTGTCGTATGCCGTGTATGTTTATGAGATGTCGATGATGTATGTGTGTTTGTTGCCGGCCGGAGATGCCGGCCGGAGATGTGCATGTGGATGTGGATGTGGATGGTTTGTGAAATATACGCAGGTCCCCGAGACCCTTGAGTTTGCCGGAACGTCGATTAACTTCCGTTCCGGCAAATTCGTGTACTCCATATGTCCCTTTTTTAGCAAAGGTCATGCCGAATTTTTTCGTGAATTTTGGCATGACTTTGCTAAAAATAGGACATATGGGTTATTGCGACTAATGCATGGGCCGGGGTATCTTAGTACTTAATTAAGTGATTTTTTTCTTATATTTGGTGTACTAACTTCGACGTTTTTTTCTTATAGGTGTGAACATGGCTGACAATAACGAGGCCGGGGGTTCTTGAACAGGAGGCGAGGAACCGATAGAGGAAAATAGTATGCTTCAGACGGTCATCGCACAGGCAGTGACAAAGACATTCACGTCGCTCTTTCCTACTGTCTGTGAGTCTGTCAGGGTTTGGATTGAGGGAGGGAAAAAAGGGCCTCCCCCAACGATTAGCTTTGGCTCCAACAAGTACTCAATCAATGTGGCTACAGAAGATGCACCCCCAGCATCCCCAGAGGTAAAGAAGAAGAAGCACAGGAAGAGAAGTAAGCCAGCTCCTAATACGACTATCCGGGGGTATGAAGACGTGGTATCACCCCATGCAGATGGCTTGACCCGAGTTCATGAAGCTGGTCAACCGATCCTGCCTCGGGAGCTGCTCCGCCTCGCAGACGGATGCATGCTCTCTTGGCAAAATGCTATCTTGATGCTGGAGGGCAACCTTCTTAAAGAAGAGAATCCAAATTACCCGGTGTTCACTGTCAAGGTGCCAAAGTACTTGGCCGACTTCGTCCATGAAGCCCCCGCGGATCTATTCTTCATATCGTACGAGGACGTCTTCAGTCTGTTTCACTATAGACGGCTGGACTATAACTTGGTCCGCCTATACGCGCTCAACCAGGCGATGAGGATCAGGAGAGATAATACCCCGTACGTCAAGGTAGTGGATCCCTACTACATGCGTGACAGCCTGCTGGTGGAAGGATCAAAGACACGGGCCATGGCCACGGAGTTCCTCCAGAGAATCATGCCGAACAACCAGGATAAGAACAGCCTTCTTCTGCCTTTCTTTTCCGAGTAAGTACACATCCGGTCGCCGCCGTCGTATCTTATACTTTCTTATAAATTTCTTCCGTTGTTGATCCTTTCCAACATTCTGTTTCAATTGTGTTGAGCAGTGACGAGTACTGCGTACTCATCGTCCTAAGCCCGAGGTGGTCCGTTGCCACTTATTTCGACTCGGGGAGTCTTAAAGACTACACCAGATTAAAGGGTGTTCTCGATGAGCCTCTCGAGGGCTATGCCCAAAAGGGAGGCCACTTCCACAAAGAAAAGAATGGGGAACGTTTCACGAAGGACAACAAACACATTTTCTGGCATGGGACCGGGTTCCATTGCATCAAGCATGCGCCTGGCAGCGTGAAGGATGCCTTCTACGTCCTCCATCACATTAAAGGGTTTGTCCGGGATGCAGAGAAAACGAGGTGGTCATCTAGTATCCAAGAATGGGCTAAAAATGCGGGGGAAATCACCGATGCTGAGCTTAGAGAAGACTTCCATCGTATCCAGATGCAGTTATCGCAAATCATTTTGGAAGATGTCATGACTGCAGGGGGATCCTTACACAACGCCAGAGGTAGGATGTATTATAAAAGAAAGCCTTGCCTCACGCGATAGAAGTGCTTCTTTATTTTATTTATTATAGACTTATCCAGTTAATTAGATGAATAAATCATACTCTATTTATATTATTAACCAAATATATATCCCAATCCATCTCCAGGGTTGTCTAAGTGGGAGATCGAAGAACGCCTAGACATGCAAAATGACATGAGGACGTGGATGACGAAAGACTGCTATAAACCGTTCCCGGAGCCGATCAAGAAGAAGGCTCAATCCTATCAGTGGAGCTAGACGTGTTCTCCGTCAGCGACCCAGCAAGAGACCCAGCAGCGACTCAAGAAGAAGAGACTCCAGCGGCGACTCAAGAAGAGACTCCAGCGGTTCCTCCGCAGAGACCCTCGACAAGTGGGCTGAGGCCGAGAAGCCAGATTCAGCGTGGGGCGCAGGAGGCCGACGATGATAAGGGCCCACTTATCATCGTCGGGCTCCTGCGCCCCACGCTGAATCTGGCTTCTCGGCCTCAGCCCACTTGTCGAGGGTCTCTGCGGGAGGAACCGCTGGAGTCTCTTCTTGAGTCGCTGCTGGGGTCTCTTGCTGGGTCACTTTATTTGTACTATGACTTATGTGACATGAGATGAGCTTTTGTACAATTAATTTAGCACTTGTCACTATATGTATGTATCTTGGGCTCTAAGTGATGTGATGATTTAGTATAATGTGTCTGTTTTCATATACCTGTCAAAATATATTGTTGTTTGTATTATTGTCTGTATAAATCCTGTAATATAGCTGTATTTCTGTAATATACCTGTATTCGTACAGCGGACAGCAGCAAATTGCGAATACCTGTACAGGTATTATGTGGCGCATGCCCTTTTTTTTTTCTGTGGCGCATGATATTCTGTGGCGCACGCCCTGAGGATGCGCCACTAAAGATGTTTCTGTGGCACATGGATCTGGGTGCGCCACAGAATATTGAGATTTCTGTGGCGCACCAGGGGGTGCGAAACAGAATGCACATCTTTTGGCGACAATTCTATGGCGCACTCGCCATGCGCCACATAAAGCCTTTTTTGGTGCGCCACTAAAGACCATTTCCCTGGTAGTGCTCGACCAAACGATCTCACCCTTTATTGAATGAACGTCGTGCTATAGTAGAGGAAACCGAACAATTGGTTGCCACGGCAGCAACAACTCTGCGTGAAGAAGAGGCCATATGTGATCATCTTCCTCGCAAGGTTCTGTCCATGGGGAATCGCCTCGACCAGCATTAATCGGAATGTATCACAGACTTCTCGACCATTGACGGTGAGATCGCCAGACTCTCGGGCTAAATGACATCTATTGCTTCGAGTTTCTCTCGTCTAACCTTTGATGTGGCAAAAAATAGTTCTGAATTGTTTTTCAGCAAATAATTTTCAAATATTTATATACTATACAAAAATAGAATTCGAGGGTACACTAAGAAAATCCACTTTCTTTATTCAGTATACTACAGCAACTGAAAAGAGAATTAACGTTGGAACCTAATGTTATAAATGTACTCCCAACGAAAAAAGTTCCCCAAATCGGGCATAACTATAAATACTCCCTCCGATCCAAATTAGTGGGCACAACTTTGTCTAGATACACATGTATCTAGTCTAAATACTTAACTAGATACATATGAATTTAGACAGAACTATGCCACTAATATGGATCGGAGGGAGTACCTTTTTTCCTTGTCCACAAAATTGTCATCACCGCTTAGCTCCAGCCATAAATACATCAACACCCTTCTCATACACCTTCTAAGAAACAGGAAAACTGAGAAGCCAAACCTCAGAGTTGAAGCTGCCTCTTTCTCCAACTTGGCTGCCATGAGGGCCCAGGTCATCGTCCTCCTCCTTATGTTGCTCCCACTCGCGGCGCTGTCCTCCTCCATGGTGTTCGAGCTTCAGGGAAACGTCTATCCTATTGGGTACGAATTCCAACTTTTGTAGATAATGAAAGATACTATTCTTTTTTACGAACCCCAGAAATTGTTCACCTTTCTTGTTTGCAAATGTCGAGGATCGTCAATCTGTTTCTGAGAGAAACAAGATCTTTTAACCCTCGGTCTGCTAACGTATTAATGTGCGAAAAAAAATGCTGCTCCTTTGATCGTTGTACACATAACTTATACGGTTTTCTTTCATCAGGCAGGTAGCTGCAATGCATTCCTTATTTCCTTTGTGTGTTTCAGGTTAATTTTCCGAATGAATTTGTATGCAAGTTACAGTCATGTCCTCCAACTCGATCTTGCTGATCTCTGTTGCCATGACTAATTTTCCCATCTGTTGGGAACACTAGAGTTTCGTAGTACATGCAATCTGTGTGCATCAACTTCCACTGCTGCATCTGACACGCGCTTTTTATGCCTGTGGAAGGACAGCCGCTTCTACGTTACCATGAGCATCGGGGAGCCCGCGAAGCCCTACTTCCTCGATGTTGACACCGGCAGCGGCTTTACGTGGCTGGAATGCGACGCCCCCGCCCAGAGGACCCACAAGGTACCACATCTATTACATTTTTTCCTTAGAGTCATAATCACCAGGACTTGTCATCTGTTATACTGGTAGCTCTTGCATACCTTGTGTCTCTCCCAACTGGTAGTTTCATGCAAATTTATCCGTGTATCTTCTGTGTGTGTGTATGTGGTGTGAAATGTGTTATGAAAGTAATCTATGAAGGGAGTGTCATGAAGAATTTAATCATGAAATCGACACCACACTGATCTGGTCTCTTGTTGATGATTATTGTTGCAGGTGCCACACAAACTGTACCGACCAAGACGGAGCAACATGGTGCTATGCGAGGACGAGCGTTGCCTCACGATGCACACGAACCTGGACTTTAAGCACGACTGCACCTGCTGGCCGCCTTCCAGGATTTACTACTCACCTGGCAGATCAATACTGAGCCTCGATGTACAACAGGAATACCACATTAGCGTGACGCCGATGGACGCTGTCTTTGACAGTGGTAGCACCTACTCCTACGTGCCTATGGAGACATACGCGCGCCTTCTTCCGGTTGTAGGTTTCAGATCACGCCGCATGCCGACTGTCATTCAAACATGCATTTGATCACAGTCACTACCTACCAAGACATGTCAGTAATTTGGATCTTGCAGGTGGATATCACTCTTCAAGACTCGTTGCTTGTGGTGGTGAAAGATTCTGCGCTTCCTCGGTGCTGGGGATACAACGAGCCAATACAATCTGTCGACGATGTGAAGAATGAGTTCAAACCACTTCACTGGTCCTTTGACCATGGCGGTAACCAAGCCACTGTGGAAATTCCTCCTGAAAATTATATTGTTGTCACGGTAATCCTTCGTCCATGGCTGCACTGACTAGCCGAAATAGATCGATGGCTGATCATTGGCTAATAATCATGCATTATTTTTTTATCGCAGGAAAGCGGAAATGTGTGCTTGGGCATCCTCAACGGATCAGCTGAGGGTGTTCACGACTATAACATAATTGGAGGTGTGTGACGTTCTGTCAAACATTTCCATCTTCGGGAACTAGGACACCACGCATCTTTCTAACTATTTCCCCATAAATATTCCGTTGTGCAGACATCATGATGCAGAATCATGTGGTGATTTATGACAATGAGAGAGGGCAGATCGGATGGGTCCGTGCGTCTTGCGATGAACTCCCTGGGCCTCAACCACTCATCGGTTCGCGCCTCTAAAGGAAGCTCGTGTTTCAACGCCGAAAGATAGAAGATGGAAGTAGAACTTGAGGTCATACCCGTAACAAGAATAAAGGACGTTCATGAGATATCGAGATGAGATATCAAGTGGGTTATGCCTGATTTTATTCGTGCGGTATTGTCTTCTAGCTAGGTGTTGCGTGTCTTTTCAACCAAAAACACAAGAAAAATTATGGAACGTAGAGAGTAACTTTTAATTCGAAAGAAATGAGATCATGCACTTTACATGACTTTCTGAGTTTACTATTAGGCTAGTGGTAAGTGCTGAATATATAAACAATTTATCAATTGATTTAACCCACGAAAATAGGAAACAATTCATGACTAGAATAACAAGTATTAAACTAATCATACGATCTACTAAAACATTAGATGAACATACCGAATCTAAAGCATATATTAGAAACATAAATTCTAACAATATCTCAAATAGAAAAAAACGTTAATGCATACGGTGTAGCAGGAGCGGAACCGTTGAGTGGACACTACACCACGGACCAAACATAGGGGCAGTTAACCAAAAATAGACTATAGAGGGCAATTGACCTGCCGGGGTAAATAAACTGCCGGCAAAAATATACAAGGGCAGTATAACTGCCGGCCAAAATAGGGAATCTGGGGCAGTTGGCTGCCGTGAAAGACCGGCAACATCAAGGGCGAGCGGACTGCCGGGGAAACTCTGCAGGGCAGTTCATCTGCCGGCACGTAGCTGGGCATGGGCGCGCGGTGGAATTGGCTATGGGCGGGAGGCGAAAATATAGCGCGGGACTTCAATTTTTTTGGGCAGAGGCGGGTTATTTCTGAGCCACCCTTTCCTTATCCAAATACAACCTCCTCACGACCTCACCCCACAACCTAGCTAGGGGGTTGGCGCCTGTCCCGTCCAGCGCCGCCGCCGATGCGCTCCTCTCCGCCGCCTCGCCCCTCTCAGCCGCCGCCCAGCACGGGTACGTCAGCTGCGCCCCTCTCCGCGCATGTTCCCCTCCTTGCCCCACCTAATCTCTCTGCTCCCCATACACCTCCGGCTCCGGCGGCTGCCGCATTGATGCTCTCCGCTGGCCCCTCGGCATGCCGCGTCGGCGAGGTTCCGCAGCCGTAAGGGCACCAAGTGGTGCCTCCTCGCGGGACATAAGCCTCTACGCCCGCGCGGTTAGCATGGACCACGAGGCTCCCTCCAGCTCCACTACCGCCCTCCCCATCTACGACATGTCCATGCCTTGCCCCTCCGTCCGCATCCACTGCCGCACGGAGGACGCCTTCAGTACCCCTTTCGTTCCATTCTTTTTCACCTATTGCCCTTTTTGGCTTATTCGTTTTACAGAACGATCTGATGGATTTCCCCTAACAAATGTTTCATGTTCTGTCGCAATCCAGGAATTCCTCCCCGAGTCTCTCATGTGCTTTGGTGCTTGCTCCGTCTCCTTGGATGACATTGCCGATGCTGCAAATCTTGATGAGGTGAGTTTATTCTCTGTTGCAATTATGCAGACTGCAGTACAAGTTAGAGAAATGTTTTTCTTGATTTTCATATTCTACTTGGCTACTTGCTCAAGACTAAGGTATGAGAACAGTCAAAAATATGTAATGTGCACAATCATATGCTCTGTATATCTCCATAACCACCATATTGCGTAGAGGTAAAATGTGGGCTCGAGCGTTTCAAGTGCTGCAAGCTCAGCTGGTCTGGACTACAACCCAGTCTATGAAATTCTGTAGGAAAGCTGTGCAATCGAGTGACAACTTTTGCAGTGTATGATCTAAATGTTGTACAATTTTCATATGCACGCGTCCATCTGTGGCCGTCTCCATCTACCGCCAACATGGGCACATGTCTCAGCTGAGAGGAGCGGCCACGAGCCATATCCGTCAAGGCTGGCAGCATCAGCTTTGTCCAACCTGTCCAGGTATAGGATTTGGATCCACTGCCCAACTGCAACAAATCTTATTTTATTTAGAGATGAATTCTGGCTGTGTTGACTTCACACAGGAATTGTTGGTGTTGCTTGGTTGTGCTACTGCCAGCCTTTTGGTATGTAATCTTCGAAGCAACAATCTGAACCCATATTCCTATGTTTGTTTGTGACCGCAGTCGTGTGAGCAACAACCAACAGTTGAGTTTTAAACAATCAAATGTTGAAGCTTAGTATATAAATTTGTGTAGCCATGATCTCTGAAACTCTCACGGTTAGCAGATCCGCAATTTAGTTTATTTGTTGGTCACCATGCTTCTCTTCTTACCCCAGTTTTATTAGTAGCAAAACACCTGAAACTAATAGTAATAGTACCAGAATAATGACAAATCTAGTCTGAAGCATATTGAAATATTGTTATGATGAAGCTGTCAATGCACTTATTGCCTCTTTTGACTTGAGATTTCATCTACAGTGTGTTGGTTATATACCTTGTTGAGTCTTCTAATTTGTTCTTCTTTGGTAGTTATCAATACAAGAAAGGTTTACCAATGGTTGGTAAGAAAATAATTATGCATAACATCTACTGTTTGTCACTTGTTATGTAGATTAAACCTCCAGTGGTATATTCAACGTATGCTGGAACAGAGGTTAGGCTGAATGGTAGAGACCATTTAATTTTAAAAGAAGATGATATCATAGGTATTTTCGAGACAGATGATTTGAAAGACATGGAGCCTCTTAGTGACTATGTGCTTACCAAGGTAGATATCTCTTATACCTATTTGCTCTATACTGATGTTTTACCAGAATTAAGTCTGAACTACATATAATTACTGTAGAATTTGGGTTGAAGCTTTTAATAGCATTTCGGCTAGAAACATACCTCTTTTTGTATGATTTACTTGAGCTAGTATCTCCAGCTCCAGTTTCTGTTTTTAAACTGCATGATGGTTATCTTCGGCTATGTTCAACTAATTACTGTCTGACTAGTTTTGTACATAGAGACTAGTGAGGCAATTGATTTTCCTTTCCGTTTTCTGTTCTTTGTCAGATCATAGAGTGGAGGTAAATTAACTGAAAAGTTGAGGCACCAGTTCAGAACCTGTTAACTAGTAGTACTCTCACCACATCACAACTCTATGGTAGTTTAGGACAGCTCTCATAAGATAGCAACTGTAGTAGTTTATTTGCTGGATATGTTGCTGACAGAGTGGCTCCCAATATCCCAGGTCTGCGGCCGATGCCTCATCGTGATGCATCAGACATTATCTAGACTGGAACATAATTAAAAAGGTTGTTAACTCTTATTTCTCACCTGATTATTTTGCAACATTGCACTTGTTTTTGGAGCTACATGCTCACAGTTCATAGTTGGCATACTTTCTTTTGCACATAGTTTGCAGTAGATGCTTATTAACTCTCATCTCACTTTTTCCTTCAGGTTAATTAACAGCACAAGAGGTTGATCATCATCACAAGAAATAGTACTGGATGCTCCATGGTCTTGTGCACTGGATATGTATTTCATTTTCAATGTGACTTGTGGATGGACCCATGCTTTATAATGAAAATGTGATATTTCACATCTGTACAATATCTTGTTTTAGTGGAATTGTGTGTTTGAGCTGACATACTGCTGTAAAAAAGGGAGGGAGTTTTGTGTCCATTCCAGGGCAGCCCCACTACCATGAATAGTCCAAACTGCCGGCAGAATTCATCCCCGGCAGGTTACCTACCTGCCAGGAATATAATTGAACTGCCGGCAATAATAGAGCTAGCGGGGCAGGCTAACTGCCGGCAAAGATGAACCTGCCGGCAAAGACTTTTGCCGGCAGGGTTATAGAGGGCAGGCCGACCTGCCGGCTAAAAACCTTTCCCGGCAGTTACATTGCCCTAGCAGGTGGCTTTTCCCGGCAGCAGAGCTGCCCTTATGTCTGGTCCATGGTGTAGTGGGAACCGTTGGCGTCGATGTTGTCACCCATGTCTTCAATAAAGAGGTTGCCGATGTCGGGAAAAAGTCATCGTTGGGGAAGTAGTAGCTGCCAATAGTCGTGCGAGTGTGCTCCCAAAAACCCAATTGCCCCTCGCCGTTTCGAGATCACTGTTGGGTATCCTCCTCATGTGGGCTATGAGGAGATGGAGAAGAAAACCAAGAGAGAAGGGAATAAGAAAAACTTGATGGAAGAGCTTGAGATAAAGCACCGGGTGTTTCCCATAAGGTTGTGAAATCCAGATACACTACCTTGTCTCCTTCAAGCTGTGATTCCACCATATCTTTGGTGATTGATAACCCACAAGTATAGGGGATCCCGTGTAGCCTTTTCGATAAGTAAGAGTGTCGAACCCAACGAGGAGCTAAAGGTAGGATAAGTAATCTCTCAAGTTCTATCAACCACTGATACAACTCTACGCACACTAAACGTTTGCATTATCTAGGAAATAAAACTAGAGTAACAATACGGGTAAACTGGATAGTTTTGCAGGATAATAAATAACAGGAAAGTAAAGTTAGTTGCTGCAGCAATAAAATAAACTAAGTAATCATAAACTAACAGTACCATGAGTGTGGAAAAGTGGTGGTAATTGTGATGGTTTTGTCCAAGATTAATTACCGAATATATCGGGTTCATTGTCTTCGATGCAGTTTTCTATGTGAGAGAGACTAAATATACATGCACTCCACTACTTGGTATTACAAGTACTATATGATTGGATTGTTAGAAAGCATCCGCGAATACTAACAATGCATTAAGGTTTCCCCAACCATAGCCTTAAGTTTAAGGTCCTCTTACTCCCATACGTGTAACTAACCGGTTCGCGCCCTTAGGTTTCTGTCACTCCGACAGGACTCCCCCCTTCGTTTACAAATACTACCAACCCCGTTATGTTTGATCCATGCGCGCACAAGTATAATGGA
Source organism: Poa pratensis (assembly GCA_947311845.1). Taxonomy (NCBI): domain Eukaryota; kingdom Viridiplantae; phylum Streptophyta; class Magnoliopsida; order Poales; family Poaceae; genus Poa; species Poa pratensis. The sequence goes on from CAMZMU010000117.1 coordinate 73,222,524, forward strand.
CACCAAAGGACAGTACCATATCAACATACAACTCTAATGAACCAAAGATATTCAACCAAGCAATCAAAAGACAAATAAACTACACAAACATGTCATAGATCATAGGATAAATATTATAGCATAAAACAACATGTTTACATAGGACGGTACAGAGGTTTGTGGGAGGATGAACCACTGAATACAAGGAGGAGTTGGTGATGGAGATGGTGGTGAAGACGGCGGAGAGGCAGCGCGGTGGCACAGGGCGGCGGCGGCGCCGGCGGCGGTGCGGGGAGCTCCTTCCCCGCCGCCGGCATCATGGGGGAGCGCCGCCCCTTAGCCTCCCTCCTTCATGGCTTCTTGGGAGCCCTCCCCCATGGAGATGGGATCCATGGGGAGGCAAAAACGTGGCTTTGGTGGCTGCAAATTCGTGGTATGGGGTGTCCTCCACGAGTTAGGTTTCCTCCCTTTATATAGCTTCTCGGATTCCCGTCATCCCATCTAGGGTTGCAGTAAATCGGGCTTATCTCGGCCGTCCGGACTCGGAATCAGGCGAATTTTATGTCTAGAACGTTCGGCGGAACATTTCCTGCAACTTTGTCTTCGGCGAGATTTCCGTTTGACGCCGTCTTGGACCCGTAACGTGACAATCTTTAAAAAGAGTTTTCAGACAGATTTCAGGAAAGTCCCAATTCGACTCCAACAAGGTTTCCTCTTGTATTTTTGATAATTCCTACACATCAAAGTAAAACAAGAACATTGTGCACTTTTGCAACTATTAATAGGTTAGTCCAAATAAATCATAAACTTAATATAAAAACAAGTGTCAAAGGCATAATATTAACATGAAACAATCAAAAATTATAGATACGTTTTGGACGTATCAACATCCCCAAGCTTAATTCCTGCTCGTCCTCGAGTAGGTAAATGATAACAAAATAATTTTTGATTGTAAATGCTATGATCAGATCTTTAACAATTGCATGATGTATGGATAATAAAACTTAGCAATCATGTTACCTAATGAAAAGTATCAACGAACTAAGAGCTTATAACATGAAATTTATAAACATCAACAAGATTGTAATGATCATAATAAAGCATGATAGAGTGGTATCTCGCTTGCCCTTAATTGTGGAGCAAAACATAAATGCCAAGGCACCTCTGAAGTTCAAGTGAAGACTAGATGTAAAGATATCAAAGGTAAAAGCATCATAGTTATACCGCAGATAACCGTATTCTGGGACAAGCACATTACACTAAGAATGACAGTTATGCTCTCGAGAAGGTGCTCAAAGAAAGGATGGTGACTCAACATAAAAATAAAAGATTGGCCCTTCGCAGAGGGAAGCAGGGATTAACATGTGCTAGAGCTTTTTATTTATAAAACAGAAGTAAAAATATGTTTTGGGAGGTGGTTGTTCCTGTCAACGAATCAGAAAATGGAAAAGTACAATATGACCCCTGCCAACCAGACTTTTAAGAGCGGCTCCCATGAAGGACGTTATTTCTACCAGCAAGGCAGATCATCCCTCTTTTCTCTTTTGTTTACACATGCAGATATTTCACTGGTATCATTGCTTGTCTGATAAATCAGGGCAAAAATGTGAAGAGAATTAAGCGGTTAAAGTTGTAATTAATTGGGACTGGGCACCCCATTTGCCAGCTCTTTTTGCAAAATTAATGGATAAGCGGATGTATATGCCACTAGTCCGGTGGTAAAGTCTGTTTGACAGGTGACATAAAGACATCCACCCCGTCCTCATGAGCTAAAAACAGTGTCACAAAATGAGAAGTTTTTTGAAGGTTTTAAAGGTAGCACATGAAAATTTACTTGGAATGGTTTGAAATACCATGCATAGGAATTTATAGTGGACTCTTTGGGATAACTTGGTTTTAAGGATTTTGGATGCACGAGCAGCATTCCCGCTCAGTACAGTTGAAGGCTAGCAATAGACTGGGAAGCGACAATCAAGAGAGCAATAACCGTCATAATCATACTTGCGACAGAATAAAATTAACGGAGGCATAAAAATGATACTAAAACTCTGAGGCAAAATAGATCATCAAGGCTTAATTGACTTTTATTTTTCAGTCATGAACATGTGTGAGCATGTGCCAAGTCGATTCAAGTAAATCATTCAGAGGAGGATACCACAATTCCATACCATCTTATGAACAGGACAATGCATGTTAATATCAAAATAACATAATATGCACTATTAGCTAGTTGAGACTAACCATAAGAAAACATAAACTACTAAACAGTATTATTCACACATCATTTTTAAGTTTCAACAAGTAATCCATTAACCAAGTAAACATTGAAAACAGAGGATAAATAAAATATGTGACGATCAACTTATTAATGTAACCGGTGTTTGATGCTAAGATAAATAAATAATAAGATACAGACGCTCCAAGAACAGCACATATGATGTGAAAGAATTAAAATATAGTTTCACTAGAGATGACCTGATAATTTTGACGATGAAGAAGGGGATGCCTTGGGCATCCCCAAGCTTAGACGCTTGAGTCTTCTTGAAATATGCTGGGAGATCCATGGGAGCCTCCCCAAGCTTAAGCTCTTCACTCTTCTCCATCCTATTATATCACTCTTCCTCTTGACCCTTGAAAACTTCCGCCACACCAAACTCAAAGTAAATCTCATTAGAGGGTTAGTGCACAATCAAAAACTCACATGTTCTGTAAGGACGCAATATGACCGTTACTTTAAACATTAGCTACAGCCACTGATGTTACGTGAAGCTCTTCCACCCAAAAAAGAATTCCACTCAACACTAGTAAAAGAGAGAATGCAAAATAAATGACATAATCTGTCTAAAACAGAACAGTCCGCAAAGACGAATTTTTTCGAGGCACTTACGTTACTCAGATCGAAAAACTTTGAACTAACGAAAGATGCATACATATATCAGGATTACGCACAAAAATTTCAGATTTAATTCACAATCTGGTGATTTTATGAATTTCGTACAGTGAACAGCAGAAATCTGTTCCTGCGCAGCAATCAAAATTTTAGCAACATCTTATCATTAGAGACTACTCTTGGCACAACAATGCATGAAAGTAAAGATACAAAGGAGTTGCTACAGAAGTAAACAAACTCCTTGACTCAAGAAAAGAAAAATTGCAGAAATAAAAATAATGGGTTGCCTCCCATAAGCGCTTTTCTTTAACGCCTTTTAGCTAGGCACTTATTGCAATACATAATATTTCCAAAGTGCTGCTATTAAACCAAATCAAATTTTGTTTTTAAGTTACAGAAAGGTTGCTTAAATGGCCAACTTCTAAATGAAAGGTAAGAACCATTAATAATCAAATGAAAACGCAAAGAGGCCACTCTTGCAACAAAAGTCAGAATCTGTCCAGAAAAACAGCAGCTGGCAAACGTAATTTTTAGGTGCTCTAAAACATGTCCGAAATTTTAGCCAATTTTTGTGCATGCAGAGGATTCGGTGATACAACATCAGTAATTTTTCGTGATTTTTAGAGTTTCCAGTAAAATATGAAAAATCGCGCAATGAGCAGTAGATACCGAAAACAGAAAATCACTTTTTACATATGCATCAACTAAGCTAAAGGGTAAAACTTGGTACATTATTTTGATAAACTAAAAGACCAGAGGCTAAGCAAGACCTAAACATGCTAGCTACAGCAAGGAAAACTCTAAATAAAAATAAAAGTAAAAACCAAATAAAATCAAAATAAAGAACCAAACAAAAAAGCAAAACAAAAGAAAATATTTTTGTTGTTTTGAATTTATAAGTGAAAGTAAAGAAGCAATAGAAACCAAATAAGAGCCTAATAAAACTAAAGAAGGTAAAACCAAGACATATAAAAGCAATTATAATACAAGTTAAGACAATACATATCATGTGGACGGGTAATATAGAGTATGAACGAGACAACCTCATGTTAGTTGATGAATAGGGGGATGACTCGGGCATCCCCAAGCTTAGATGATTGTATCTTCTTGAATATGTTCTTGGGATGTACCTACACATCCCCAAGCTTGAGCTCTTGCGTCTTCTTATTCATCTCATATCACCATATTGATTAGATCTTATAGCTACATCCACATAAAACTTCACAAAACTCATTAGTAGGGTTAGTACTCATTAAATAAAATCCACTCATGTTCAAGCATTGACAAGTTTTATAATCTTTACTCAACATTAGCCACTGTATATACTAAGGTGTTCATGATTTCCGTTGTCCGTCGAAAAACTAATGAAACTAACACACCAAGTACAATATTGAATAAACAAAGAAATCTGTCAAAACTGAACAGTCCGTAAAGATGGCATTCAACGAGATAGTTAAGTAGCTCAAATCGAAAAACTTTTAACTAATGAAAGGCAGATCATAATCTCAGTTTTACGCACAAAAATTTTCAGGTCAAAATACTATTCTGAGATTTATCACGATTTTTTACAGTGAAGCACAGGAATCTGTCTAAATTGAACAGTCGGTGAAGATCGAATTTTTCGAGACAGCTACGTAACTCAAATCACAAAAAGTTAGTCTAATGAAAGAAAGATAATAAGCATTACTTTGCACTCAAGAAATTTCAGATCAAGATCACGTTCTGGTGATTTTAAACATTTAATACGGTGGAGCACAGAAAATCTGTTTCTGGACAGCAAAGTAAAACTATCAACTTCTAATTAACTAGAGATTATTATTATCATTTATTTTTATGTACAGAGGTATATACACAATATTTACATGTTTTTGGATGAGAAGCTTCCATGGAAAGATTTGCTTTGGTTTCATAGGCATGAACACAAGTGTTCAAGGTCGACCCCCACTTAACCATTGCTCATCTTTCCAATCACTCTCTTTTTGAAAACGTTTTTAGATAACAAGTACAACTAATTTTTTTTATAATTCGCATTCCCTATCCATAGTAAGATAAAGAACAACTTAAAACTGAAAATAAAAACTACTTAGAGATAAAGCAAACAAGTGCACACAAGAACATTAACCTACGCTATGGCTCCCCGGCAACGGCGCCAGAAAAGGTCTTGATAACCCACAAGTATAGGGGATCGCGTGTAGCCTTTTCGATAAGTAAGAGTGTCGAACCCAACGAGGAGCTAAAGGTAGGATAAGTATCTCTCAAGTTCTATCAACCACTGATACAACTCTACGCACACTAAACGTTTATTATCTAGGAAATAAAACTAGAGTAACAATACGGGTAAAGATAGTTTTGCAGATAATAAATAACATGAAAGTAAAGTTAGTGCTGCAGCAATAAAATAACTAAGTAATCATAAACTAACAGTACCATGAGTGTGGAAAAGTGGTGGTAATTGTGATGGCTTTGTCCAGATTAATTACCGAATATATCGGGTTCATTGTCTTCGATGCAGTTTTCTATGTGGGAGAGGCTAAATATACATGCACTCCACTACTTGGGATTACAAGTACTATATGATTGGATTGTTAGAAAGCATCCGCGAATACTAACAATGCATTAAGGTTTCCACAACCATAGCCTTAAGTTTAAGGTCCTCTTACTCCCATACGTGTAACTAACCGGTTCGCGCCCTTAGGTTTCTGTCACTCTGGCAGGACTCCCCCCTTCGTTTACAAATACTACCAACCCCGTGATGTTTGATCCATGCGCGCACAAGTATAATGGACACCAAAGGACAGTACCATATCAACATACAACTCTAATGAACCAAAGATATTCAACCAAGCAATCAAAAGACAAATAAACTACACAAACATGTCATAGATCATAGGATAAATATTATAGCATCAAACAACATGTTTACATAGGACGGTACAGAGGTTTTTGGGAGGATGAACCACCGAATACAAGGAGGAGTTGGTGATGGAGATGGTGGTGAAGACGGCGGAGAGGCAGCGCAGTGGCGCAGGCGGCGGCGGCGCGGGGAGCTCCTTCCCCGCCGCCGGCATCATGGGGGAGCGCCGCCCCTTAGCCTCCCTCCTTCATGGCTTCTTGGGAGCCCTCCCCATGGAGATGGGATCCATGGGGGAGGCAAAAACGTGGCTTTGGTGGCTGCAAATTCGTGGTATGGGGTGTCCTCCACAAGTTAGGTTTCCTCTTTATATAGCTTCTCGGATTCCCGTCATCCCATCTAGGGTTGCAGTAAATCGGGCTTATCTCGGACGTCCGTACTCGGAATCAGGCGAATTTTATGTCTAGAACGTTCGGCGGAAAATTTCCTGCAACTTTGTCTTCGGCGAGATTTCCGTTTGATGCCGTCTTCGACCCGTAACGTGACAATATTTAAAAAGAGTTTTCAGACAGATTTCAGGAAAGTCCCAATTCGACTCCAACAAGGTTTCCTCTTGTATTTTTGATAATTCCTACACATCAAAGAGTAAAACAAGAACATTGTGCACTTTTGCAACTATTAATAGGTTAGTCCAAATAAATCATAAACTTAATATAAAAACAAGTGTCAAAGGCATAATATTGACATGAAACAATAAAAAATTATAGATACGTTTTGGACGTATCAGTGATCCCTAGCTCTCGTGCCCCGAATTTTGATGTATGAGATCCTCTAGTGCTCTCTATAGAAGAACTTGTTGTATCCCACCTTGCTAATAGTGGAAGAAGATTTGGGTGGCTTTGGCCCGTGGTTTTTCCTCTCCAATTGAGACGGTTTCCACGTAAAATCTAGTGTCTCTGTGTTGATACTTGCTGCTACACTTTCGAGTTGAGAACAACTAGTATTGTACTAACTGCTTGCTGAAAACTGCTAGTACCTGTACTACCTAGCTAATGTTTGCACCCAGGACATGTCCTAGGTTCAGGCTAAACCTAGTACCTCAATATATTTTGGATGCATATGTTTCCTTCCGACACGAGCAACGATTCGTGAGTTAGTACACAACTAGTGCTGACGTTTACTTTGGTTCCGCTACGTATATTTTCAGTCCACGTTAAGATTGTGCTAATCTCCATTAAGGGTTAATTGGTGTGTCTAGTTTTCCCAATAGAATGGCATCAGAGCTAAGGTTGCTCATAAGTTGTTGCTCGCAATGGCTTTGGAAAAAGGCGCCACCACAACTGGCATGACAAAGCTTGATTCTTCCAATTTCTCCTATGGAAGCCCATGATGGAAAACATCCTTTACTGGAAGGATTTGTATGAGCCAATTGTAAAAGAGAAGATAGTGACCGGTGTCACGGAAGAAGATTGGAGAGTGTTAAACCGAAAGGCTGTACGTATGATTCGATTGTACATCAATATATTCGACCATGTTGCAAATGAGAAAAATGCGTATGAAATGTGGATAAGTAGGAAGACAACTATGAACAAGGACTCAATTATCAAGACAATCGCGAATGAGTGCCGAGATGGCAGCTGTGTGATTGAACACTTGAATATTTCCCAGTGCCATATAAATCAACTTTCAGCCATGAAGATCAACTTCGAGGATGAGGTGCAAGCATTGTTGCTGCTGACTTCCATGCCCGACAGTTGGAACACGCTTGTTGTGTCCATTAGCAATTCAGCTACGTATTGGAAGCTGACTTGGGAGATGGTGAAGAATGACATGATGAATGAAGAAGCCAGAGAGAAGGAAAAGGACGATGTCACTTCTTCTGATGTGTATGTGGTTGAACCCATGGGAAGAATAAAAACCATGGACGTGGCCATGCCAGATTTCAGCAAGGCAAAGAGAAATCCAGTGGAAGATCAAAGTCAAAACATAGAAAATATATCACTTGCTTTTACTGTGGGAAGCCGAATCACATAAATAGCGAATGCAGGAAATACAAAAAGGATCTTGCAAACAAGAACGAGCAAAAGGGCGAGAATGGTGCCGCCATGGCTACAGAATGTGAGGAAGGTGAAGCCTATCTAGTCATTGAAGATGAAGGATGCTATATTGTTATTCGTGATGATGCCAAGAGTTGGGTTGTGCATTTAGGTGCATCCTTCCATATTACATCATACAAGGAGTATTTCACGTCCTACACCAACAGTGTTACCGACCAAGTGAGGATGGGAAACAATGGTTCGTCAACCATTTTTTGCAAGGAAACTATATACATTGAGATTTCCACAGGTTGTAGCTTGGTGCTCGATGATGTTAGGCATGTTCTAGATATTCGGCTGAATCTGTTGTCAGTGGGAAAGCTTGACATTCGCCATGCCAGTTATTTTGGTGATGGAAATCTGAAACTCATCAAAGGCTCTTTGATTTTGGCTCGGGGAAGTAAGCAAGGTAATCTCTATGTGACTAGAACCAAGTAATGGAATGAAGTGCTGAACGTTGCCGAGAATTACACTTCGGTTGAGTTGTGACACAAGAGGCTTGGGCATATGAGTGAGAAGGCATGCATGCTCTTGCTCGCATGGACTACCTCCCTGAGTTAAAAGATATATCTAAAGATATAAACAGTGAGACCCATTGAGCATACGATACGTCTCAAAAGTATTTATAATTTTTTATTGTTCCATACTTGTTTTATATCAGTGCTACATGTTTTATTATAATTTTATATCATTTTGGTGCATTTTCCGGAACTAACCTATTAACAAGATGTCGAGTGACAGTTCCTGTTTTCTGCTATCTTTTTGTTTTAGAAAAGTTATGAAATAAATATTCTCTTTTTTTAGAGGAAAATAAATATTCTCAGAAATACCTGAAAATTTACAGAGATTATTTTTACATCGAGAAGGAAACATAGTCCAAAGGACAGCCAGAGGGGCCCACGGCCTCTAGGCGACCCCCAAGCGCGGCCCAGGTTGGGGCCGCGCCCAAGGGCCGCTTGGCCCACCTGGCCACCGCCTTTCGTCGCCCCTTCACCTATAAGATGCCTCCTTCCCGAAAACCCTAACAATCACCAGCGTCGTAATACACCGGATCGCACGGTGTCGGGGCCGACATTTCACTAAACAGGTTGGGGCCATGGCCATGAGAAGGTTGCCCGACGAGAGCACCCACGGGGCTTCCTTTGTGTCAAAGGTGAGTCGTCGGTGAAAGTGCATGCTGCCCTCATGCGTGGTTTTGGTAATTAATGACAATCCTTATGGACTAATATTTGCATTGAGATATTCTTGTAGATCTTCTCCATAGGAAAAGATTGGAGTGCATGTGTTGGAATCTAGAATCTTACATGGTAAAACGTGGCTTGGAAAAGAAGATTGAGGGAACATTCATGTTTATCTCCAAGCCATCATATATATTAAGGGAAGACTATGAAGTGCAAGTTCAATATGATCCATATCCGAAGATATCATTTGATTAAACCTTGCTATGGATTCATGAAGACAGAGCTAAGCGAGGCTCTCCCATAATGGAGTATGGGGGAGTATTTGGAGAAGTCTTCATCAAGCATGTGTTATCAATCATGATCAAGAAAGGTGTGTTCCAACTTGAGAGAGTCAAGATCGTCATCATCTAGCTCAAGTGGAATGTGCAAGGCAAAGGTATGATCTTGATAGGGTTTCTATTTTTACCGGTCTAATTTTGTTAGTTCGGAGTCCGGGTTATAGGTTAGATATCGTACTATCAAGAGGGGCTCTCAAGTGAGTAACTTGATCGCATCTTTGTGGAGAGCTCAAACCTTTGCATACTTGGCATATCATCTTTCTTGGTTCTTATTTGGCTTTTCTCCTTGTTGGGTTTTGCTGCTTGTTGTGATCTTCATGACAAGCCCAAGTTCACCGAAAACGAATTTCGTATGAAAAACTTGTTGCGTTTTCGGTTTTGGAGGTTTACCGGTTATTCGTTTAAAGAGAGGTTTTACCTTTCCCCATTTGGTTTTATCCTCCCACACTTAGCTATGATGTTTCTCTGCATGGTCTTGTAAAGCTCGTAGTGGTGATTCCAACGAGACCAAGAACATCGAAAACGGAGTTCGTATGCTCAAGATATGTTCGTTTTCGTGTTGATATTTCTGCAGCTTTTGTGTAGGCCGGAGTCTCCGGTGTAAACACACCGGAGTCTCCGGTCTGGACCAGTTTTCACGTTTGGGTTCACCCCTTGGTGCCAGGCCGGAGTTAGGCCGGAAAGTTAGGCCGGAGACTCCGGTCTAATGTGTTTCTGAGCTTAACGGGCAGTTTTTTGGGGCCCTATTTAAGGGGGTATTCTTTCCCAATGTCCCCCAACTCTCAAGCATGAAATTGCCCCCATTGTTGACCTTCTTGAGCTTGGCTCTCTCTCTATTCCTTCATGATTCTTGCCTCCAATTAGAGGGAAAAGAGAGAGGAGATCTAGATCTACAATTCCACCAATCCATCTCTCCTCTAAGTGAGGGGAACCTACTAGATCTTGATCTTGGAGTTCTTTGTGTTTCTCCTCCATTGTTCTTCCTCTCTTCTCCCCCACAAGCAGTAGTTGCTTTTGGTGGGATTTGGGAGTGAAGGACTTGAGCACTTCTTGTGTTCTTGCCATTGCATTTTATTGCATCGGTTTGCTCTCTCCACGAGAATTCGTAGAAGTGAAAATTAGTGAGCTTGTTACTCTTGGGTCATTGGACCCTAGACGGTGTTCTTGTGACCTTTTGTGGTCAAGGCCTTTTGTGGCTAGTTGGGACCTTTTGTGGTCAGTTGGGAGCTCCCAATCCTTTTGTGGGTTGTGCCTCAAGATCGTTGTAAGGGACTCGATTTCCGCCCAAAATGAAATCAACAGTGGAAGGTGAACCGAGCTTTTGGGCGAGGTTCATCGGAGAATAGGGTGAGGCAATTTGTGGCGTCTTGAGTTTGAAACTCACACCCCTCCAACGAGACGTACTCCCTTAAAAAGAAGGAACTCGGGAATACATCATCGTCTCTGCGTGCCTCGGTTATTTCTATACCCGAGCTCTTTACTTATGCACTTTACACTAGTACAAAACGACACATCCTATACCCCTCTATGGCAACGGCAGGAGTTAGGCGACGGAGAATCGCGACATCCCCCACGTGCCCGCACTGGGCCGTAAAGCAGGCCACAACAAAGGCAACGGGTGAATAGTGGAATATATGTTGGCAACGGAGGTTAGTTTGCCTCCGTTACTGATGTGTGCTCATCGCACACGGACAGTTTCGCAATCTCCGTTGCCTTTAGAAGCAGCCGACAGCCCGCGGCCTATAAGAACCTACTATGCCCTTCACTCTCACTCTCACTGTCTCACTTCCAACCCTAGCCGGCGCACAGTCTCCTCGATCTCTCTCCACTCTCTCGCATGGCTTCCACCGTCGGCGCTGGTAGATCCGGCCATCGCGGCCGCGGCCGCCCCACCCTCCGGGCCTTCAGGCAGCAGCAGCGTCAGCTGGTGTTGCGGGATGAGCTTGCGGAACAGGCCGCCGCCGATCCGGCCCCCGCGGGCCGGTCCCGCAGCCTTGGCGCTCGTCCGCACGGCGAAGGCTCCGGCCGCACCCGCTCATTTGGCCACCATTGCAGCTACCGCGAGATCCACCAGGCGATGTACCCCGGCCGCCATCCGTCTTCCTCCTCCTCCTCGTCCTCGTCCTCCGACGAGGAGGAAGAGGAAGAGGAAGAGGAAGAGGAAGAGGAGGAGGATCGTGATCTGGAGATCGCTTGCCAACTCTCCCGCGCCGATTTCGAGCGCGAGGACGCCAAGCGTCGTCAGGGCGAGGCCGATCTAGAGGCGGCGGTCCTCCTCTCCGAGGCGTCGACCCAGGTCGAACGCGCTGAGGAGGCGGTCTACCAGTCTGACCTCCGGGCCGCCATAGCCCTCTCTTTGGTCCACGGCGAGGGCAAGGCGCCGCCAGGGGAGGCCGGCGCTAGCTCCGTCGCCGGCGGCGACGCTAAGCGAGCCCGCTTCGCCTAATGTAAGACCCCAGTTCAGTAGGATAGCTGTTTTCTAGTTGTAAGTAGCTAATTGTTTATCCATAGATTTGCTCTGTTTTTAGTAGGCATTGTTTACACATAGATTTTAGCTATTTTCTAGTTGTAAGTAGCTAATTGTTTATTCATAGATTTGCTCTGTTTTTAGTAGGCATTGTTTACACATAGATTTTAACTGTTTTCTAGTTGTAAGTAGCTAATTGTTTATCCATAGATTTGCTCTGTTTTTAGTAGGCATTGTTTACACATAGATTTTAGATGTTTTCTAGTTGTAAGTAGCTAATTGTTTATCCATAGATTTGCTCTGTTTTTAGTAGGCATTGTTTACACATAGATTTTAGCTGTTTTCTAGTTGTAAGTAGCTAATTGTTTATCCATAGATTTGCTCTGCTTTGAGTAGGCATTGTTTACACATAGATTTTAGTTGTTTTCTTGTTGGAAGTAGCTAATTGTTTATCCATGGATTTTCTCGGTTTTTAGTAGGCATTTGCTCTGATTTTAGCTTTGTTTCTGTTATGTCGATGATTAAAATTAGGTGACACCGTGTGATCCGGGGGTGGCGCTAGTGATCCTTGTGATATGCACAAATACACATCGATCTTGTGCATCCTACTTGGCTCGCTTGCTCCATCCCTGGAATTTGAGTGTCCAATCTACCTATATATGAGTCATTGTTTAGGCTATGTTCTAGTTGTAATTAGTTCTATATTTTCTGTAATGCCGATGAAGAAGCATATGTCTTGTGTATAGAGATGAAGGAGCTTACATTTTGATTTTTTTCATCTCCTTTAGGGTGAGGAGGAAACCTGGAGACTATGCGGCGGCCGTGAAGACGTAGGAGCGGGGCTCCGTCCACACGGTCCACTGAAGCCGGCGCCTCCAGGAGCAAGACTTTTGTGCAGTACTAAATAGGTAGAAGAAGACCACGCAATGAAGCTGGGCGAAGAGGAAGGTGAAGAACCGGCGGCCGTCAAGCAGGAACCACAGGGCTCCGTCGACGGTGCAGCAGGCATCACCGGCTTTTTTTTTGTTTCCTTTAGCCCTCATTACGAACGGTCAAAAACTAATCTCCGTATCTGATGTAAAGACTAAAGGCAACGGTTATATATTATGCCCGTTGCTAAACTTATTGCAAACGATAAAAATCTCCGTTACCATTGTGAGGCTTCACATCAGTGACAGAGGCGGGGACACGGACCCTTTCTCCGTTGCCGAAGGGGTTTTTGGCCCGTTTCCGATGTGTCGTTCTGTACTAGTGTTACATTGTGATAGCCTTCATGCTTGAACTCTATATCTTGCTATCACCTTTTTACTTGTCTTGCTTAGCATAAGTTGTTGGTGCACATAGGTGAACCTAGTATATTTAGGTTTTATGCTTGTTAAATTAAAACACCGAGTTTTATTCCGCATTTATCAAGCCTAAACCGGAAAAGTTTTAAATCGCCTATTCACCCTCCTCTAGGCGACATCATTGTCCTTTCAATTGGTATCAGAGACTGGGCTCTCTTTATTGGGTTTTACCGCATAGAGAGTAAAGATGTCGTTTAGAGAATTAGTGCACAATCCCACTTTTAAATTCGATGGCACTAATTATGATTTATGGAAAATTCGCATGCTTAATATTTTTAGGGCCATGCGTCCAAATTATATCATGAGTATTGTAGATGTGTGTTTTTCTCCTCCAAACGATTCCCAAGAATTATCTTTAAAGGATGAGGAAAACTCTCATCTCGATACTCAAGTATCTAATGGCCTTATATGTGTTTTGAGCGATGTAGTTCTTGCTTCAATCATGCCTTTCCGGAACGCTCATGAGCTTTGGACCAAATTTTAAGATAAATATGAAGTGTCCAACATTATTGAGGATGATTGTTGTCCCTCCACCTCCGGCCGTGATGAGCTCACTTATTCTTCCACTTCACCAACATGTGATTTGTCACAAGGTAATGACATGGTGAGTGGTGATAGAAATTGCATTGTTGATGGTGAATCCACCATTGACTATACTTCATCTCTATCTCATTGCAATATTCTATCTTTGGACTTTAACACTTATAGCACTCCAAATGTCTTACATGCTAGTGTCGATAGTCCTCTCATATCATGTAATAGTTGCTTAACTAAATCTAATGATAATATTCTCTCTATGTATTGTTGTCATGAAAATAATGCTTTCATATCCTATAGTACGTGCATGACTAACAATGTAGAGGAAACCCAAAATTTGTTGGAACAAGACATGGACCTCAATGGTGCTTCAAGAAATTCTTCATCATCATCGTCCATTTCTCACTTTTGCCTTATGGCTAGGGATTCAAAGCTATCTTCCCCTTTGGAACTGATACGTCTCAAACGTATGTATAATTTTTGATGTTCCATGCATGTTTTATATTAATTGCTACATGTTTTATATACACTTTATATCATATTATGACATTTATTGGACTAACCTACTAATAGTTGCCAAAGTGCACAATGTTCTTGTTTTACACTTTAATGTGTGGGAATTATCAAAATTGGGCAAAGGAAATCTTGTTGGAGTCGAATTGGGACTTTCCTGAAATCTGTCTGAGAACTTTTTACGGAGATTGTCAGTTTGACCCTCGAAGACGACGTCAAACGGAAACCTCGTTAAATACAAAGTTGTCACAATTTTCCATACGCTTCGTTTAAGCCCAAGAACAGGCCAATCGGAGTTCGGACGCGGCCTACAGACCCGTTTTTAGTGAAGACCAAAAACTGGGTGACGGGAATACGAGAATATATATAAAGAGAGAAACCCTAGGTCAAGAGGCACCACGAATTTTCCTTCTCCCAGGCAGCCGTCTTGGGGTGGAGAACCTCCTCCATACCAGCACCATCTCCAAGGAAGAAGGGGGCCATGGGCCGCTGCCGCCAAGGGCCGCCGCCACCTCCACGGGTCGCCGCCGCCGCCTAGGGCAGCCGCCTCCATGGGCTGCCGCCGTCGTCGCCGCCTCTCGCCGTCGCCTCCACGGGCCGGCGCCGCGCCGTGGCTGCTGTCGGCCGCCGCCTCCTCTCCGGGCTGCACCTCTTCATCAACCTTTCCATCAAGCTTGCTCACCATGACCATGTGTGAGTAGTCTCCCTCAGGGCTGAGGGCTCTACCGGTAGCTATGTGGTTTATCTCTCTCTCTCATGGTGTGATCTATTTGTGATCATGAGCATTGTAATCTAGGTTGAATTCATAGATGTTACTCTTCATTATCTTACGAATATGCTACTCAAGTGGTTTTATTAATGTAAACTCCGGAGTCACATTTGTCCCACGGTGCGAAGTTGACAGTGTGCGCACCGTGTGTGACTCTTTGGATTAAAGATTATGGAATACTTGCCATGAGTTGTTCTTGTGTTGGATGTCGCTATGATATTGTGGCGTTTGTTTAGTACTATTTTGGGGTGCCCTAGAGGTGGAATACAATATCTGCTGTTCTACAAACCTCTGCACTTGGAGGCCCAACACTGTCTACAAGAATAGAAGCGTGCGTAGACATCAAGCTCTTTTCTGGCGCCGTTGCCGGGGAGGTAAGGTAAAATGTACTCACATCCTCCGTCTACTAAGCTATTTTCTAGCACTGTTGCCGGCGTGTGAGTGATCGAAGCTATCTCCTTTAGATCCTGCAATTATATCTTTTTGTTTCTTGTTTTTATTTCACTGGTTAGGCTTAATGGAAAACAACAACAAAAATAGAGATCTTTATGAAATTTATATTGAATTAGGACATGATGTTTTTGAAGAGAAAATTAAAAAACCTATGGAAGTTTGTTCGCATAATAGTGGTAGCAATGTTATTAGCATGAATTCTTTGAACACCATTATTGCTAATGCTATGGAAAAGTCTAAGCTTGGTGACATGGGGATAAAAGCCCGGGTACCCAAAGACCCACAGAAGATCCCGAGTGAAACGCAAAATCAAGCGCAAGTCCTCAGCTCTGCCGCCTCCGGCTGTCCGGCTCGACCGAGTCCGTCTTCCCCGAGCGCAGCCGGCCTCCGCCTGGCTTTTCGAAGCACAGCCGGGCAGCACGGGCGAGAGGACCGCAAGCTCGCCATCATCATGATTCTCAGAGACAACCAGATAACGGCAAACGACGCCCGCCTTATGCGACCAAGGTCAACTGCAGCAGCCGGATGGCCGCCTGCCGCCTACCTACGACGAGCGGGAGACAAGGGCCTGTGCTAGGCGGGTGCCGGGGCCATGTCCGGCTAGCCCTCCACGTCGTCCAGGCATGGGCTAAAGCGAGGTCTAGCCCTACGTCTCTGTGGCACCCCGACCCGACTGCTATACAGTGATGTTGTGTGTCACCGGTTAAGCGATACAACCGGAGGTTACGGGTTTACCAATCCCCGGCCAAAACCTTTGGCAGGCGTTGCTCGGAATTGATCATCGGCAACGCAACACCCCGATTGATGCCTTAACACAGGCACAACTATCAATGCATAATAGAGAGATCAAGACTTGTGGAACAACTGGCACATCACAGACTCTACGACACAAATCATTATAGTTCAACTCTTATAATAGAGAAAGATAGCAAATTACAACCAGAGGTCACAGACCCAACATTACAACATGCAGAAGCGAATTAGGTTGTTCTAAACAACAAGAATCAAATTATGGCCTAAGAGGCCTACAGATAAGCATTCAAGCGCCAGATGTTCCGGGATGTCCCAAGCTGCCACCTGGAACCCCAGACTACTCGTCGACGTCCACAAAGAACCCACCTTCGAGGTCGGTAAAGTCCTCCTCTGAAACAAAACAAACGACGTTGAGTTTGACGAACTCGCAAGATTATATATAGAGCTTTAGCTCCATGAGGCTTTCAAGGTTTTATGGCTGTTTTGCATAAAGCTGATTTTATTTATGAAAACATAACTCCATGGCATCGACTAATCAGAGTATTTTGAAAAGGGGTAAGAAGTACTCTTTTCTTTGATCACCTTTCTCATCATTAACCATCATCATCCTTGTACCTGCTCTACAAAGGCACCTCCCCGAATCACCCTCGAGGAAGTCAACCTTGCATTCTTGAGTGGTACCTTTAGTACCCAGGTTTTAATCATTCCGTTCAAGTTATTCTATGATCTTATCGTCCTTTCCCAAGTCGTCCATAACCGTGGACACGGCTTTTCGAAAAGATTTAACCCTGCAGGGGTGCACTGTGTTTACCTTCGGTACCGCCCGTCTCATTGCCTACGGTTAGCTCTCTTCCGGGAAAGCCGGCTGAGTGGGAACGGTTACAACCTTTACCTTGCTTGAGGCTAACCCAAGATCATCAGTGAGGACGGGACAGGTTCAGTGCCTCCAACACCCTGCCCCGTGGCCACTCATTTTCCTAAACACCACCATCCTCATCTCAGTCTTGGCCACCGTCTTCACGCACGCGCAAATGGAAGCTCAACTAGAGGACACTGGCTAGTCCCGCCCAAGTTAGTCGGTGGACGAGGGCTCCATATACCCCACCGAAAGGAAGCGCGCTCATTCTTGGTTCAAGAGGTAAAGAACTCGCACCTAGGCGGCGAGAGTGAGACAAAACACCACCATACCAAGTGGCCTCTCATCCCCACCTTTAAGCATTTTATTACCTGTCACCACAATTTCTCCACCATCATCCGAACATTTCAACAACTGTTCCCAACATAACATATCCATCGGACGAATAAGCATTTAACTAAGCAGGGCTAAGCAACATCATAGCAAAGTTAAGTATCTCAGGCCAACAATACAATCCTATGGATAATAGGAGGGAAACAGGTAGTGGCATCGGAAACTTAATGCAACTATTGGATACGCTAATCCAAGCAAATTGACATTTGGAACCGCATGCAATATTATAGTGGAGAAAATATTTGCGGAAAATAGGATAAGACATGCTCAGAGGGGGGATTACGCTTGCCTTGTTGATACGGCTGGTAGTAGGGATCGTCGGGGTATTGCGGTGTAACCCCGGCTGCTTGATCTATCGAAGCACAACAACGGAGAACAATCAATCACCACACATGCTCTAACAGATGCAATGCGCAAACACATGATGACATGACAATTTACATGCACCATAAAAGCTTTGAACATGACCAACAAGTTAAATGGTGTCCCCATTATATTTATTGCATTATTTGGAATAAACCCCATATTTAAACTTAATGGAAATAGCCAATTTTGAAAAAGTACGGTACTGAAATATTGCCCAAAAATGCATGCAATGGATGTTACTGGATACCTCATAATTTTGTGAGCCTTTTTTATATAAGGAACACATTTTCTGAGGTCCCGATAAAAAGTTATTACAATTATAAATTCCTCTTTTTAAACATATGCTTTTAATTAAATTATTTTTAACATCAATAAAGTTAATTACCCGAATTCGAGAGAGAGATGAATTACTGGAATCATCGGAGTTCGATGTCCCTAACGGCGCGAGGGAGGAGCGGAGACATACACTATAGGGAGAAAAATGGAAAAAGGGGCATCGGGAAAAAAACTGTCAAACCGGCCTCCAGCCCGGTTGGGCCGGTTAGCAGGCCGGCCTTGCTCCAGAGCCAACCGGCTCTCAGCCCGGTTTGGTCCGGCTCCACGGCCGGCTAAGGGCCTGTGGGGAACGGTCTCCAGCCCGGTTTAGCTGGTTCCACGACCGGACAAGCGAGCAACGGCGACAGTGGCTACGGCGACGATGGCTATGGCGTGGAGCTCGAGCTAGCGCGAGAGGGGAGAGGGGAAGGGGCCAGCAAGGCTAGGAGCTCACCACGAGCAAGGTGGAGATGTCGGGGACGGCGGAGGGAGGTCGACGGCGTCGTATTTCCCGTGGCGGCGCTCGGGCAGCAGCGAGGAAGACGAACACGGCGGCGCCGATTCGCAGCAACCCTGCCCGATTCCTTCCGCGTGGAGGAGCAGCACGGCGCGGCGGATCTCGTGGGCCTGCGCGATTTGCTCCTTGGGCGCTCAAGCAACAGCGACGAACGCGGCGGACATTGCTGCTAGGGTTCGTGCTCGGAAGGAACAGAGAGAGAGGGAAACGGGGAAAAATCGGGGGAGAGAGCAGAGTGCTGTCACGGGGTGCTCCTCTTCTCTTCATGCAGTCCAGGGGAAGCAGGGGAGGGCACGGCGCCAAGCTGGTTCGGCGCGAGCTCGAGCTCGGTCGCTACAGGAGGAGGAAGAAGGCAACTTCGCAATAAGCCCCTGGCAGATTTGTTTCCATCACAGATTGGTCTTTTCTGTGTCTTTTCATTCCAGCAGCATTTCATTGATTTTATTAGGGCACTTAAACAATTTAGAAAAATATGAGAAAAATCATATAGCCTCTCCCTAACATGTAGAGGCTCCACAAAATTTGGCGATTCAAAATAAAATAGTTTTGACACATTTGTTCATAGGGTTAGATTAAGGCATTTTTGCTAAATTCAAAATGTTGCTCATTTGGAAACTTTATAGCAATTGAAGAATATTATTTCTAAACTCTTGGAACTTCCTTGACAAATATGGAAGTTTAGTTGAGTTGGTTTTGTCACCCACAACTCATTTGAGTTTAAGTTGTTTGAAAACAATTGTTGTTTTTGTTTCCCGTTGTTTTACTTTGTTCTCCAAATCCTTGTTTCAACTTGAGCACTTTAACAAGTAATGCCATGATGCATGAAATGCAATGAACACAAAAGTGGAAAATTTTCTCGGGTTTTTAGATTCTCGAATTTGAGCTGTTACAATTCTACCCCCTTACAGGAATCTCGTCCCGAGATTCTTAGAGTAGGAAAGAGGGGGAAAAGGGTTACGAGGTACTACACGATCTTCTTGCGTCAGGTGGCTTCTTTCTTGAAGAGGTTGACCGAGGGCATCATGAAGATCTTCATCGGCTTCACTTCGAGGTCACTATCAACGTACACCATAGGAGAGAAGGAAACCTCACCGAAAGGATGGATCTTGGTGAATATACCACGATCAAGTACCTCCTAGTAGAATCTTAGGATGAGACTTCAAGCATCCCTTGGATTGACAGTTAGGAGACACATGCGGGTGACGGGAGATTGATAAGAAGTTTCCGGTTGGCAGACAACTGTTTCTCAAAAGGTTGAGAATATGAACTTTGCACAAGGCCTTGAATTTCTGAAGAAGAATGTTAAACAAGATTTCAACAGATGAAGTGCTAACTTCTACCGGACAGCTTGAGTAAAATCTTCCTCGCGAAGGAGCATTTCCGATCACTGGAGAAGTGTCGAGAAGATGGACCGAGAGAACTTTAGAAACTCCGGGAACGATAGTATCGGGAAAACTTCTTGATGTTATAGACATCGAGGTCAAGCTTCTTGAGGATCACCAACCATCATTTCTAATTGCGATTCAGACATGGTTAGGTGTAGAGATACTTCAGACTCCACAGGTATGAATAGGGAATCTTTGCAAAGCATAACAACGGATTACACTTGCTAGGACCCCAACAGTTGGACTACAATGTCAAACTCCAATGGAGGAACGAGATTGCGGAACTCCCGTATTAGAAACTTGTCAGAGGGCATCAGCACCTACTCGAATTACTTACGGCAATACACCATTGAGTCTCTGCTGGGGAAACCAAAGACGACACGGAATTTCTTGGAATTCTTCTCTTTCTGGAACAATTCAATCAGTGGCTTGGATGCAGAAATGGAATTCCCAAAGAATGGAGGTAACAACATACCATTCCAAGAATCTTCTGCATATGCATGATTGACTTGAGGGGATTCCGAGGAAACGAGACAATTCTACTCAGAGCCACGGCGACATCTTTCACCAATTGCACGTGAACCAGAGAAGGTCACTTCTAACTTCCAGAACACATACCTTGTGACAACACAAGTTAGTTCTAACAAGTTTCCAATGCTAACGCCCAGTATCCAATATGAATCTCCTCAAACATGGAGAAGATAAGAAGGTAGTTGATGGGCTCAACAACAAACTTATCCTGATACTCCAAGATGGTAGACTCATATGTCACTTGAACGGGGCATAAGTATTGGTCAGACCAACACCTTCAGGTAGGTTGGCCTGAGTTTGATTTGACGATAGCCCAATTCAAATCAAAAGATTTGGAGGTTAGCATATCCAAAGAGGAGATACTTCCTTGCTTCAACACGAACAGAATAGACATCCCATTGAGAAGGAACTATATCAGATATAGCCTTTATCACTTAACTCTCCAAGTTGTTTTAGCTCAACCGAATAGTTCCGGACATCCAGCACGATTTTCTTTGAGAAAGGAGTTGTTCGGAGAACCAGCTTACTCATAAGCTCAACATCACGGTCAGGTGACAACCTGGCGATACTTCTGGAAAGACCTACAGAATATCACGATCCACCGGTATGTCTGTGAGTTCGAGAGATAATCATGCCTTACAAGGCAGGACAAGGTGGTCTTGGGAGCTTCGGCACGAAACTAGCTCTTTGACCGAGGAAGTGCACCAGAGAAAACGAACTTGATAACACAGTCAAATTCATCTTATTGATCGGTTAACCAGTCAGGCTAAGAAGGACAATGGATGTCCCTGGATTTCAGCGCAGTAAGAACTGCTGAGAGTATCCGATAGCCACATCATTGGTCACGTCTTATCATTCTGGAGTAACAAGTCACTCGGAGAACGGAGAGTAACAAAGTGTAAGAGCATCACTTCATCAAGAGGATCATGATACTTAGCACGATACCCTGATATCAAAGAGTGTGACACTCTATGGTGGAGCAGGACAAAAGCTGGACAAGGCCCTTATTCTGCAGATTACAATACCTTGACCTAGCCCGAGAAATGGACAGGATACTGGAGTTTGTTTCTCCTAACACGACGAAGTGGAAAGTCTTGACGGATCAAGAGAGTGACTTGCATCGGAACATACCAACGCACGATAAAACTTTACTGTCAACTAACAGACAAAGGTCGGAAAGCAGATCAGAGTAAGAAACATGCTCAGGAGAATCCTAAGATGTTGAAGATGTACCGGTTATTACTCAATTGTGATAACCATGCCCAAAAACAGGAGAGATGCAGCAGAGTCACGAACATAGTTGGGAGACTCGCTAGGAGAGTCCTGGTCGTAACCCCGATGGTTCCAAGACAGAACCTAAAGCAAGGCTAAGGAAGAGCTGAAGTTACATAGCCAGCGGAGGGTGGTAAATGGTTGAACATTACCTCACAGACCACATAAAGGACTTGGGTTAAAGGTCAGCTTCATGTGCCGAGAATCATAAATGGCATAATGATCACATGGGTAACAACCCACACAATTCATCATACCAGAATCACAGCACAATCCGGGACCTTCTGTTCAAGTCCTTGGGTTAGAACCCAGAAAGGGAGTCAGTGAAAGGAATCGGTAAGAATAACAGTGTTCAACATCTGAGTTGACCTCGGATTGTATCGCAGCGGGAGCAACTGGACACATAGCACTAAAGGTAGAATCCAACCCCGTTTCTCATCTTTTACTTAAAAACGTAGGATCACGAGGAGTAAAACTTTAAACTCAAATCGAGGTAAGATTGCTCCGAGATTAGAGTGTAACCATGTAAGGAGTAAAAAGAATCCTAAGATGGTTTTCACAACTCATTTTTAGGTTAAAAATATTTTCACAAACACTAGACTCAACGTCGACCAGTAGAAGGGTTTCCTACAGGCAGTCCTGCTCTGATACCAACTTGTGGCGCCCCGACCCGACTGCTATACAGTGATGCTGTGTGTCACCGGTTAAGCGATACAACTGGAGGTTACGGGTTTACCAATCCCCGGCCAAAACCTTTGGCAGGCGTTGCTCGGAATTGATCATCGGCAACGCAACACCCCGATTGATGCCTTAACACAGGCACAACTATCAATGCATAATAGAGAGATCAAGACTTGTGGAACAACTGGCACATCACAGACTCTACGACACAAATCATTATAGTTCAACTCTTATAATAGAGAAAGATAGCAAATTACAACCAGAGGTCACAGACCCAACATTACAACATGCGGAAGCGAATTAGGTTGTTCTAAACAACAAGAACCAAATTATGGCCTAAGAGGCCTACAGATAAGCATTCAAGCGCCAGATGTTCCGGGATGTCCCAAGCTGCCACCTGGGAACTCCAGACTACTCGTCGACGTCCACAAAGAACCCACCTTCGAGGTCGGTGAAGTCCTCCTCTGAAACAAAACAAACGACGTTGAGTTCGACGAACTCGCAAGATTATATATAGAGCTTTAGCTCGATGAGGCTTTCAAGGTTTTATGGCTGTTTTGCATAAAGCTGATTTTATTTATGAAAACATAACTCCATGGCATCGATTAATCAGAGTATTTTGAAAAGGGGTAAGAAGTAACTCTTTTCTTTGATCACCTTTCTCATCATTAACCATCATCATCCTTGTACCTGTTCTACAAAGGCACCTCCCCGAATCACCCTCGAGGAAGTCAACCTTGCATTCTTAAGTGGTACCTTTAGTACCCAGGTTTTAATCATTCCGTTCAAGTTATTCTATGATCTTATCGTCCTTTCCCAAGTCGTCCGTAACCGTGGACACGGCTTTTCGAAAAGATTTAACCCTCCAGGGGTGCACTGTGTTTACCTTCGGTACCGCCCGGCTCATTGCCTACGCTTAGCTCTCTTCCGGGGAAAGCCGGCTGAGTGGGAACGGTTACAACCTTTACCTTGCTTGAGACTAACCCAGGATCATCAGTGAGGACGGGACAGGTTCAGTGCCTCCAACACCCTGCCCCGTGGCCACTCATTTTCCTAAACACCACCATCCTCATCTCAGTCTTGGCCACCGTCTTCACGCACGCGCAAATGGAAGCTCAAACTAGAGGACCCTGGCTAGTCCCGCCTAAGTTAGTCGGTGGACGAGGGCTCCATATACCCCAACGAAAGGAAGCGCGCTCATTCTTGGTTCAAGAGGTAAAGAACTCGCACCTAGGCGGCGAGAGTGAGACAAAACACCACCATACCAAGTGGCCTCTCATCCCCATCTTTAAGCATTTTATTACCTGTCACCACAATTTCTCCACCATCATCCGAACATTTCAACAACTGTTCCCAACATAACATATCCATCGGACGAATAAGCATTTAACTAAGCAGGGCTAAGCAACATCATAGCAAAGTTAAGTATCTTAGGCCAACAATACAATCCTATATGGATAATAGGAGGGAAACAGGTAGTGGCATTGGAAACTTAATGCAACTATAGGATACTCTAATCCAAGCAAATTGACATTTGGAACCGCATGCAATATTATAGTGGAGAAAATATTTGCGGAAAATAGGATAAGACATGCTCAGAGGGGGATTACGCTTGCCTTGTTGATACGGCTGGTAGTAGGGATCGTCGGGGTATTGCGGTGTAACCCCGGCTGCTTGATCTATCGAAGCACAACAACGGAGAACAATCAATCACCACACATGCTTTAACAGATGCAATGCACAAACACATGATGACATGACAATTTAAATGCACCATAAAAGCTTTGAACATGACCAACAAGTTAAATGGGGTCCCCATTATATTTATTGCATTATTTGGAATAAACCCCATATTTAAACTTAATGGAAATAGCTAATTTTGAAAAAGTACGGTACTGAAATATTGCCCAAAAATGCATGCAATGGATGTTACTGGATACCTCATAATTTTGTGAGCCTTTTTGATATAAGGAACACATTTTTCTGAGGTCCCGATAAAAAGTTATTACAATTATAAATTCCTCTTTTTAAACTTATGCTTTTAATTAAATTATTTTTAACATCAATAAAGTTAATTACCCGAATTCGAGAGAGAGATGAATTACTAGAATCATCGGAGTTCGATGTCCCTAACGGCGCGAGGGAGGAGCGGGAGACATACGCTATAGGGAGAAAAATGGAAAAAGGAGCATCGGGAAAAAAAACTGTCAAACCGGCCTCCAGCCCGGTTCTGCCGGTTAGCAGGCCGGCCTTGCTCCAGAGCCAACCGCTCTCAGCCCGGTTTGGTCCAGCTCCACGGCCGGCTAAAGGCCCGTGGGGAACGGTCTCCAGCCCGGTTTAGCCGGTTCCACGACCGGACAAGCGAGCAACGGCGATAGTGGCTACGGCGACGATGGCTATGGCGTGGAGCTCGAGCTAGCGCGAGAGGGGAGAGGGGAAGGGGCCAGCAAGGCCAGGAGCTCACCACGAGCAAGGTGGAGAGGTCGGGGACGGCGGAGGGAGATCGACGGCGTCGTATTTCCCGCGGCGGCGCTCGGGCAGCAGCGAGGAAGACGAACACGGCGGCGCCGATTCGCAGCAACCCTGCGCGATTCCTTCCGCGTGGAGGAGCAGCACGGCGCGGCGGATCTCGTGGGCCTGCGCGATTTGCTCCTTGGGCGCTCAAGCAACGGCGACGAACGCGGCGGACATTGCTGCTAGGGTTCGTGCTCGGGAGGAACAGAGAGAGAGGGAAACGGGGAAAATCGGGGGAGGGAGCAGAGTGCTGTCACGTGGTGCTCCTCTTCTCTTCATGCAGTCCAGGGGGAAGCAGGGGAGGGCACGGCACCGAGCTGGTTCGGCGCGAGCTCGAGCTCGGTTGCTACAGGAGGAGGAAGAAGGCAACTTCGCAATAAGTCCCCTGGCAGATTTGTTTCCATCACAGATTGGTCCTTTTCTGTGTCTTTTCATTCCAGCAGCATTTCATTGATTTTATTAGGGCACTTAAACAATTTAGAAAAATATGAGAAAAATCATATAGCCTCTCCCTAACATGTAGAGGCTCCACAAAATTTGGCGATTCAAAATAAAATAGTTTTGACACATTTGTTCTTAGGGTTAGATTAAGGCATTTTTGCTAAATTCAAAATGTTGCTCATTTGGAAACTTTATAGCAATTGAAGAATATTATTTCTAAACTCTTGGAACTTCCTTGACAAATATGGAAGTTTAGTTGAGTTGGTTTTGTCACCCACAACTCATTTGAGTTTAAGTTGTTTGAAAACAATTGTTGTTTTTGTTTCCCGTTGTTTTACTTTGTTCTCCAAATCCTTGTTTCAACTTGAGCACTTTAACAAGTAATGCCATGATGCATGAAATGCAATGAACACAAAAGTGGAAAATTTTCTCGGGTTTTTAGATTCTCGAATTTGGGCTGTTACAGTCTCCTACAGCGCCCAGGGGCCTCGACAGGCGGGAGACACGGAGCGCCGCCCGGCAAACCGACAAGGACCCTACGAGCTGTCTGCCGTATAGCCGGGGGCCGGCATCACCGCCGGCTAGCCCTCCACGTCGACAGGTCTACCCCCGACATCTCCTACGCAGCTATGGAGTTCGACTGTGCGGGGCATAGCGCACTGCACTGCGGACATGCGGCGTCACGAAGAAACACCCCTGTAGCCGACACTAGCCGGCTGGCACGGACCAGCCGGCCCCGCCTGTAAGCCAGACAGCCAGGCCTATATAAGGCTGTCTGGATGCCCAAGTAGAGGGTAACGAACACTTCTTCCTCCCCACGCCCGATACCTAGAGAGAGATACATTCGAGCCATGGAGAGCTCTCGGAACAGCTCGAGGAGCAACTCTGTACTGTGTCCACCGATGATAGAGAGATCGAGCAGGAGTAGGAGTGTTACCTCCTCCGGGAGGGCTCCGAACCTGGGTACTTCCTGTGTCCGCGCTCCGGTGCAATCCCTGCGGGTGCCGAAGTTGCAGAACGCTGTCCCCACTCCTATCCTGGCCATCCCGTGGCATATGCCGTGTTCCAAACCACGTCATTTGGTGCCCACCGTGGGGCAGATAGCAGCTTCCGGAGTCACATTCCGCATGGGATCCCGCAGCCGTCTCGGCGAGCGAGTCGCCTCCGGCCTCGTCTCGACGTTCGGCTCCATCGACTTCGTCAACGACAACGCGAACTGCTTCGCCGGCTCTGCCTTCCCCGAGGACGGCACCGTCCTGCACTTCGGCGAGCACCGTGTCTACAACGCCCTCGCGCCCGTCTACCCCGCTAACATCCAGCTCTGCGTCGACCATTTTCCCGAGGATACGGCCGGCTGCGAGAGCAGCACCGAGGCCCACGTTTACGCGGAAGTCATGGTGTCCGACGTCGCGAGCACCCAGTGGCACCAAGTCCCCGTCGTCTCCGTCCCGGCCATGCTTCAAGGCTTGGCCACGCCCATCGCCTCCGACGCAGACCCTGCGCAGGCTGCCATCCTCCTCGAGCAAGCTCGCCAGCGCCTCCTCAGCACCGCCCAGGGCATCGCAGCCACGCATCGCCGCATGGAGGCGCAGGTCCGCGAGTACAACTTCGTCCACGGCTTCACCCCCTTCGCCATCGAGCCCAACCCGTGGGAAATGTCAGGCGCAACCTCGCCAACGAGATGGCGGGAGAACCGGCTGCCGACGCCGAGCCGGCTGCTCCAGCCGGAGCACCCCCCACTCGTCGACCCGTCTACAGCTCCCCGCGAAGAACATGAAGGCATCACGAGCCGCTGCAGCAGAACTGCCCAACCTGGAGGGGGACGAGCTACGTGCGTAGCACCAGCGCGTCCAGGACCTCCTCGACACAGCCGATCACCAGTTTCGCCAGAACCAGGCCGCGTCCGCGATGAACACACCCCCTCCTCCACCTCCTCCGCCTGGCGCCCCTCCACCCGGTGCAACTCGATTTGATCGTCAGGCATCGTCGCCACATGTCCAGCCCCGGCAAGCCCCCCAGCCGGGTGGGAATCGCGCGCGCAGCATCAACTCCAATCCAAGTCGCTTCAACGCGCCGGCTGCCGGTGGCGGTCAGAACTACAACCACGCGCCGGCTGCTGGCGATGGCCAGTACAACTACCACGACCAACCGGCTGCTCGCAAGGGAACCATCCACGACCGGCTGGGTGACCTAGGCCCGGCATACGGCCCCGATGCTCGTGACCGCCTCGACGCCCTGGAGGAGTCCCGCCGGATCGAAGAGGAAGAGGGCGAGGTCCAACGGTGCTTCACACCTCGCATCGCGAGAGAGCCTGTCCCGCGGGGCTTCACCCTCCCGCGTGACACGCCCAAGTACAACGGAAGCACGAAGCCAGAGGACTGGCTATCCGACTATGTGACGGCCGTCTCCATCGCAGGCGGCAACAAGCGCGTAGCGGTGCGCTACGTGTCCCTCATGCTAAAGGACTTAGCTCGCACATGGCTTAACAGCCTGCCGGATGGATCGATCAACTGCTGGCTGGACTTCCAGCAGGTCTTCGTCAGGAACTTCTCCAGCACCTACAAGCGCCTAGGCCGCCCCCGCCAGCTAGCCAGCTGCACCCAGGGCAAAACCGAGTCCGACCGTGACTACCTCACGAGATGGTCAAGCCTCCACAACACCTGCGAAGGAGTCCACGACATCCAGGCGGTTGGCTACTTCATCAACGGTTGCCGGGAGGGCACGATGCTCAAGCACCGGCTGCTCCTAGACGAGCCAAAATCCATGGCGAAACTCATGACCATAGCAGACAAGTACGCCACGGCCGACTCCGCCATGAGGATCCCAATCCAGATAGATGGAGCCGGCAGGCCACAAGAAAAGCCGGCTGCGAGGGAGCAAGGTGGCCCCAGCATAAACAACCGAGCAGGCTGCGACAATCGCGACAATCGGGACAACGGAGGCCACCGTGACAACCGCGACCGACGCGACGATCGAGATCGAGACAGCCGGAAAAGAGGCGGTGCATCAGACGAGCGATACGAGAACCGCGCCGTCAACACAGCCGAAGCCGGCCAACCAGTTGGCGACGACGCTGGCAACCGGAATCCCCGCTAGTGGAACAAGCCAGAAGACAGCGCGTGGACGAAGCCAACATACCTGTTCGAGGACATGATGAACGGCCCGTGCCGGAACCACAGCGTCACCGGGAAGCCGGCCACCCATACGACGGCTCGCTGCAGTTGGACTCTCCGTCTGCAGCGCGGAGAGGGACCACCACAGCCCCCGCCCGGCTCACCCCCTCCTCAAGGCGACATCAACATCGGCAACAACTAGCGCAACGAGTGCCCAAGACAGCCGGCTGGCGCAGCCGGCACATCTCGCGACATGTACCCCAACAAGGACGCTGCCTATGTCATCTCCGTCATCGAGCGCAACGACAAGCGTAGCCAGCGGCTACGCGTTGCAGAAGTGAACGCGGTCGTCCCCGTCGTCCAGCAGCTGATGGACTGGGCAAACCAGCCCATCTCCTTCGGTCCCGCGGACCACCCGGACATCATGCCGAATCCTGGGGGCTACAACATGCTCCTGGATCCCACCTTCGTCACCAACCAAGAGTTCGCCATCACCTTCTCCCGAGTGCTCATAGACGGAGGAAGTAGCATCAACATCCTGTACAAGGACACCGCCGACAAGCTGGGGATAAGCGAGGCCCAGATGAACTCCAGCCGGACGATCTTCCACAGCATCGTGGCGGGGCAGTCCTGCATGCCAATCGGCACCATCCGGCTGGACGTCGTGTTTGGAGAAAAGAAAAAGTTTCATCGTGACAACATCTGTTTCGAGGTGGTGAACCACCGCAGCCCCTGCCACGCCATCCTGGGCCGCCCGGCTCTCGCCCAATTCCTGGCCATACCCCACTACGGTTACCTGAAGATGAAGCTGTCGGGCTGGAGCGGGATCATCACCATAGCCGACGATTTCAAGTGCTCCATGGCATGCGCCTCGGCCAGCTCCAAGCTCGCCGAGTCGTTGGTAGCGGCTGAAAAGTTCAAGGAGATCAAGCGTGCCGTAGCAGCCGAGCACCCGGAAGTTCCGTCTGCAAAGATGCAGACGGCCGAGACGCAATTCCAAGCCCAGAAAGATAGCAAGCAGGTCCCGCTTGACGCAAGCAAGCCGGACGGAAGTTCCTGACCATCGGCAACACCCTCAGCGACAAATAGGAAGGCGAGCTCATCGAAATCTTCCGTGAGAATCGGGACATCTTCGCATGGTCTCCCAAAGACATGCCAGGTGTACTGACGGAGTTCGCTGAGCACTCTTTACATGTCAAGCTGGATGCTAGGCCGGTCAAGCAACCTCTCCGTCGCTTCGGAGAGGAGAAGAGCAATCGGAGAAGAGATCGCCCGGCTACTCGACGCGGGCTTCATCATGGAAGTGTACCACCCGGACAGGCTGGCCAACCCAGTCCTGGTAATGAAGAAAAACAACACCTGGCGCATGTGCATCGACTACACCAGTCTCAACAAGGCGTGCCCCGAGGACCCCTTCGCCTTGCCACGCATCGACCAAGTCATAGACTCCACCGCCGGCTGCGACTACCTGTCGTTCCTGGACGCCTATTCCGGCTACAACCAGATCAAGCTCCACCCGGATGACCACCTGAAGACCGCATTCATCACGCCCTTTGGAGCATACTGCCACACGGTCATGTCCTTCGGCTTGAAGAACGCTGGCGCCACCTACCAGAGGTGCATGCAGAAATGCTTGCACGACTAGATCGGGCGCAACGCCCACGCCTACGTCGACGACATCGTCATCAAGACCAAAGAGCGTCGCACCCTCATCGACGACCTGAGAGAAACCTTCGCCAACTTGCTCCGGTTCCAGATGAAGCTGAACCCGACCAAGTGCGTCTTCGGCGTAACGGCTGGCCAGCTACTCGGTTTCCTCGTCTCCGCGCGAGGGATCGAGGCCAACCCGGACAAGATCACCGCCATCGAGAACATGGAGCGGCCAACCGCGCTAAAAGACATCCAGAAGTTTGCTGGCTGCTTGGCCTTGCTGAGCAGGTTTATCAGCCGGCTGGCCGAGAAGGCTCTACCCCTGTACCACCTTTTGAAGTAAACCGGCAAGTTCGTCCGGACGGACGAAGCAGACGCGGCCTTCACCGAGCTCAAGAAAGCACTGTCCAAGGCGCCGGTCCTGGCGCCGCCTGCTCCAAAGGATCCCATGCTCATGTACATCGCCGCCACCAACCGCTGCGTCAGCATCGTCCTGGTGGTGGAGCGCCAAGAGGAAGGCAAGGAGCACCCGGTCCAGCGGTCGGTCTACTATGTGAGCGAGGTCCTCTCGCAGTCAAAGTAGAACTACCCCCACTACCAGAAGCTCGTGTACGGCGTGCACATGGCGGAGAAGAAGCTACGCCACTACTTCCAAGAGCACGTCATCACCGTGGTGAGCACGGCTCCACTCGGAGACATCATCGGCAACAAAGATGCAACTGGTCGGGTTGCCAAGTGGGCAGTCAACCTGGCCCCGCACACGGTCCTGTACCAGCCAAGAACATCCATCAAGTCCCAGCTCATCGCCGATTTCATCGTCGACTGGGCGGAAACACAGTACCTGCCGCCTGTGCCCGACTCTGCGCACTGGCGGATGCATTTCGACGGCTCCAAAATGTACGAAGGCCTGGGAGCCGGAATCGTCCTCACTTTGCCCAAGGGGAACCGGCTGGAGTACGCCGTGCAGATCCACTTCAAGGCCTCCAACAACGTCGCCGAGTACGAAGCCCTCGTCCACGGCCTCAAGCTCGCCAAGGGGATGAGCATCCAGCGCATCCTGTGCTTCGGTGATTTGGACCTGGTGATCCAGCAAACTTCAGAAAATTGGGATGCCAAGGACGCCAACATGGCCTCCTACCGGTTCTTCATGCAGCAGCTCTACGCCTGCTTCGAGGGGTGCGAGTTCCATCACATGCCCAGAGCCAACAACGAGATGGCGGACATGCTTGCCAAGCTCGGCAGCACCCGGCGAGCTATTCCAGCCGGCGTATCCCTCGAACATGTCTACAAGCCATCCATCACACCGGCACCCGACTCGGAATCCATCGTCATCCTGGGGGCTGGGAGCCTGCCAGTCGGACAAGCAAACCCGGGGGCTGGGAGCCCGCTAGCCGGACTAGCAAACTCGGGGACTGTCCCCCCACAACGTCATTTGGCCCCACCTGGCTACGAAGCGCCAGCCACGCCCGTACCTGAGCTCATCGACAAGACCAAAGAACACCCGTGAGCTGAACCACCACACCCGGGGGCTGCTCCGCCACACCTGGGGGCTGCGCAGCCGAATCCAAAAGCCGCCCAGCTGGCGCTAGCCGGCGTCTTCACCATCCACGAAGTTCCCTCCTAGGCGCAACCGTTCCTCGACTTCCTCACCCACGGCACACTCCCAGAGGAGGAGGTGCAAGCACGACAGATTCTGCGCCGCTCCAAGGCATACAACATCATCAACAGCGAGTTCTACAAGCGCAGCACGACGGGCATCTTCCAGCGCTGCGTCGAGCCGGCAGAAGGGCGCCGCCTGCTAGAAGACATACACAAGGGCGAATGCGGACACCACGCCGCATCCAGGTCAATCGCCTCGAAGGCCATACGCTACGGGTTCTACTGGCCGTCTGCTCTAGCTGACGCCGAGCAGATGGTCCGCGCCTGCACCGGCTGCCAACGCTTCAGCAAGCAGAAACACACGCCGGCTGCAGCTCTGCAAACCATCCCCATCACCTGGCCATTCGCCGTCTGGGAGCTCGACATTGTCGGTCCCTTCAAGACAGCGCGAAGCGGCATGACTCACCTCCTCGTAGCGGTGGACAAGTTCACCAAGTGGATCGAGGCCAAGCCGATCAAGAAGCTAGATGGCCAGACGGTCATCACCTTTTTCCAAGACATCATCTACTGCTACAGCTACCCGCACAGCATCATCACCGACAACGGCACGAACTTCGCCAAGGGTGTCTTCAAGCGTTTCTGCGGCGAGAAGGGAATCCGGTTGGACCTCGCCTCGGTGGCCCATCCCCAGTCAAACGGCCAAGTAGAGAAAGCAAACGGCCTAGTCCTATCCGGAATCAGGCCCCGGCTGGTCGACCCACTCGAGAGGGCACCCAGCTGCTGGATCGAAGAGCTCCCGCATGTACTCTGGAGCCTTAGGACCACCCCCAACCACTCGACGAACTACATGCCTTTCTTCCTCGTCTACGGCGCGGAAGCCGTCCTGCCGGCTGACATCGAGTTCGACTCCCCTCGAGCCATCCTCTACATGGAAGAAGAAGCCAAGCGGGCAAACGAAGACGGTGCAAACCTCCTCGAGGAGGCGCGAGAACTGGCCCTGTCCAGACCGGCCATATACCAGCAAAACCTGCGCCGGTACCACAGCCGGAAGCTGCACCCGGTCACGTTCCGTGAGGGAGACCTCGCGCTCTGATGGATCCAAGACACTAAAGGCCTCCACAAGCTGTCCTCCCCTTGGGAGGGCCCGTTCATCATCAGCCGAGCACTGCACAACAACCCGTACATCTATGAGATGTACGCGAGGAGAAAAAGAACAAGCCATTTACCCCATACGAAGAGGGGGAACGCCCGTGGAACACCAGCCTCCTCAGGCCGTTATACTCCTAGAACAAGTGTAACACCCTGTTGTTTCTTTTGAGTAAAAGTTAGCACCCCCAAGCACACACTCGGGGGCTGCCGTTGTTTCAGTCAAGCTGTTTCTTTGTTCTTCACTGCGGCTAGCCGACTATCGATTCTCGCTTATGTTAGCTTAGTAGCGTGCTCGACCCTGACGCCTACTCTCGGATCCGGCTGCAGACCGCAACCCGGCTGACACGTTGGCCAGAAACCGGCTAGGGGGCACACGTGAAAGGCCCATAAGAAAGAAAAGTCTCCGACTTGCGACAGAAAAACCGCTCTTTCGCTCGCCTGAGTCTAGCCTCTCAAAGATCTCAGTACCGTTCGCCCAGCCAGCCGGCCCTCTCTTCGGACTCGGCTGTAGAGTTCAGTCGGCAAGAGCAGGGATCGCAGGGCTGAGACACGGGAAGGGGCACAGGCGGCAAAACAAGGGCGAGCCGGCCCCTAATCGAATAAAAACTGAGAAGCTAAAAAACGCCAACTTTTCGATTTTGAGGACTAACGATCTAACGAACGTTCTTTGTGTCGTTTCTTGCCGGCCTCACAAGCTCTCAAAGGCTAGTCCAGATTCGACTCCACCGGCTACGCTAGTCGGGCCGAATCTCAGGGGCTAGTGCGCGGAAACCCGGCTATCACGACCAGCCGGGCAAACTATCGAAGATACCTAGTCCAGATTCGACTCAACTGGCTACGCCAGTCGGGCCGAGTCTCGGGGCTAGTGCGCGGAAACCCGGCTGTCACGACCAGCCGGGCAAACTATCGAAGATACCTAGTCCAGATTCGACTCAACTGGCTACGCCAGTCGGGCTGAATCTCGGGGGCTAGTGCGCGAAAACCTGGCTGTCACGACCAGCCGGGCAAACTATCAAAGATACCTAGTCCAGATTCGACTCAACTGGCTACGCCAGTCGAGCCGAATCTCGGGGGCTAGTGCGCGCAAACCCGGCTGTCACGACCAGCCGGGCAAACTCTAAAAGATGCTTCAAATTCCACTCGACCTGCTGTGCTAGTCGGGCCAAATCTCGGGGGCTAGTGAGGGTGAACAGGCTCGATCGCCTTCACCAAGTCACGAAGAAATCGAAAGGCAAGAGCAGTTACGAGAAATTTCGAGCAGAAACAAAATAAAGGAGATGAAGCTCCACACAAGTTACGATACAAGTACCAGAAGTTTCAGATAGGTACGCCCGGCATCCCGGGGGCAAATAAAGACAAGTTTAAAAGAAGCTAAGAAAAGATACAAGCTGCAGCCCGGCATCCCGAGGTCTTCATGTGCCGGCCTTGGAGGAGCCGGCCACGTCGCCGGTCTTGGAGCTGCCGGTTTTAGCGACGGCCTTTCCCTTGGAGTCATTCGCTGGCTCCTCGACTTCATCGTCATCACCCTCCTCGGCGTACTCGGTCTCGGAGTCTGTGGCACCCCCCTCTGACACATGTCGCCAGAGAGGCGGTCGCCCCGTGCGTCAACCCAAGATATCTGGACGCACGTTACGACAATGCAACATAGCGGAAATCATCACACAATCAGGCCCAAAGGGCTACAAATGGTTTACATGGCCATCAAGGAATGACAGAATGTCATGGCCAGGTATGGCACGTGACCGAGTTTAACTGGTAGCGGAAGACAACTAAGGCAACGGCTTGGAGCGGCTCCATTCCACAGGCATCTGGCTGGACTACTGATCCTAGCACGCTCTTGCTCCATCTCCTTGCTACGGTAGAAGATGAATCCTCTCAACGTCTGGCCACATGAAAAGCCAGTGTGAGTACAGTGATGTACTCGCAAGAAAATAGCCACAAGACATGAACAGTCAAACAATCAGGCAACAAATAGCTAGCAACAATAATAATCTAAACATGACAAGTGTCTACTCAAGGTATATGACATAATAGTGGCATGGCATTGATAACCAAACATGTCATAAGCAAACAACGGGGTATCAACAGTACAGAGTCTAAGCCAGGTGGGGTTGGATCGTGTACCAGCAATCATACAAAGGGCTTACCTGTGACGAGTAAATGGGTGTACCAAGTGGTACCAAGTATTATAACCACACCCGTCACCACAACTAGGCCCAACGGCCTTACCACATCTGTCCAACTGCTAGGCCCACTGGCCTCATCTTTCCACGTTGGGCATGCACGATTGATGTTGGCTCAGGCCTAACTCTAGGCTCCCAACGATCACACCGTCATCCCTAAACACGGTAACCATCCACAGCTCAAGTAACATTCTATGCATCATCTTATTGTTCATTTAGTGAAATTAGGTTGTTCATCTTTCTTTCAAATAGAACTTAGTTTCAACCTCCGGACACGACAAAGACACACAGTGTGATCGACACTGAACTGTTGTTCCATATCCCAGGAACGAGGCTAGCTGCTAGATTGACACTCTCGAGAGGCTGCAGTTACCACCCATCTAAGTGCACCACACTCAGCCGGTACTTTAGGATATCATCCCTAAGACGAACTCAGCAAGATACACTCACATGACCGTTCACGCTACCAAGACACTCCCTGTATAGCTACCGACATAACTCTATGTCTTATGACGAAGTGAATCCGGCACGTCCCCAACCCATGAGCGACGCCTAGCTCCGGAACCTTCGCAAGACTAGCCCCGACCACAAAGGTAACCGACTAGACTTGCCAAAATGGTAGCATCAAAGGAGGCTCAATAGGTTACGTAGACCAAGGCCCGCCCATATGAGCGACAGTGGTAGTGCTTTTGTTGTTCAGATTAGTGGCACCATGGACTGGCCCTATCGATGTTTGGAGGGGTGTTTCATTTAATCAAGTTTCATAATAACAAGTCCAAACAACAGATGTTCTGTCCAACACAACAATCACAATATCATAAAAATATATCATCAAATGACAAGACATTAGCAACACAACATTTCAGGAAATAGTAGTTTGTATTGACCGAATGACTAAGGCGCCATCACAGATCAATACAATAGTTCAAGCAGCAAATAGATCGTATTGACCGGGCGACTACGACGCCACCACGTATCAATGTCCAAAAAGCGTCAATCGGATGACTGTGGCGGAGCTTCCTCCGACCAGCGCCATCTCGTTTGGCTACAAAAGAAAACGTCAATCGGATGACTATGGCAGAGCTACCTCTGTCCAGCGACATCTCGTTTGACTACAAAAGAAAGCGTCAATCGGATGACTGTGGCGGAGCTACCTCCGACCAGCGCCATCTCGTTTGACTACAAAAGAAAATAGCGTCAACCGGACGACTGTGGCGGAGCTACCTCCGACCAGCGCCATCTCGTTTGACTGGTACCTCCAGACACACACCACAACTCTACGGAAATTAAATGTCAAAGTCATGATATCTCATGACGCACAGTTCATGAATAACAAGCAAACACATACACATACATGGCATGATAATACGTAATCAAATAAGCAAACAACGTTGCAAGACTGGTCATAGCAAGTGGTTAGCTTGCCTCCGAAGATTGACACCAGTTGGCTCAGGGATCAGGGACATGTCACGGGTTAGGGTCTCGGTTTGCCGGTACCGCGGAATACACCTATGTATGCATACAAGGGTGCTGAGCATACGACTATTTTACAAAAATGTAAAAACTATACTACTGGATAGAGCTTTTCAAAATATGAATTTACAAATTTGAATCACCTCAAACGGATTTACGGATCAAAAGATACAGCCGGGCGACGGACGGCTATCTGCTGCTCACTCGGAAAAAAAAACAGAACGGGCTGATTTAGAACTGGGCCGGGCTGGTCGTGCATTTCCGCGAAATACGCCTTCGGCGCTGGGAAAACGTAACGCGCCGGTTACGCCTCCACTTGATCTGACAGTGGGGCCGGGCCAGGCCGGGACCCGCCTGTCGGTGTCACGAGACGCCACGCTGGCGGCCTCCTTCCCCGCGTCGACGACGCTCGGGAGAGCCCGGCACGGCTCGGTCCGGCTCGGCCGTCGACCGCCGCCGCTGCCTTGGTGCACGCCGTCGGCCGCCGGGATGTGGGGAGGACCGCCCCGATGCGCCGCCTCCGAAGAGGACGGCCACGGCTAAGGGGGAGCTCCGGGGGCGCCGACACGGGAGCGTGCTCCACGAGCTCGCCATCGGCGGTTCCCGGACGGGGCCGAGGCCTCGGGCCACCAAACTCTGAATTTATTTGTCTGGGAAGGACAAGAGTTCAAGGGGAGATCCTCCACGGATTTAATCGAAGGATGGCTCGGTATGGAGCTCTTCGTGGTCCGTGGACCGACGGCGACATCCACGGCCGAAACGGAGCAGGGCTCCGCCACTCCGCGACTAAAGGAACAGAGGGGGGTTCCGGGGGAGAGTGAGGGTGCTGGGGGCGCGAGAGGGCTCGGGCTGCTCTCCATATGGGCAGGGGCAAGGAGGGACGGCCAACCACGTGTCCATGTCTAAGAAGATAAGGGGGGAGGGGATAGAATCGACTCTGGTTCGAACCAGGGGAGCAGTAGGGTCTAACTACAGCTGGGGTTCGGTTGGGACAAGGGGAACAGTGGAGACCCGGTGCACAGGAACGCACAATACGCCGTCATGCGCGCGCTGGCGTTCGGAGCGCGCCGCGAGTGGCATCGACGCATTCCCGGTGACTCGGAGCACCAAATGTAAAATGGTTTCGACCACTGGGTTCCTAAGGACAGGGCCAACTCAACAAAACAAGAAACACTTAGGGGCTTGAACTTCCTCTGTGCAAAATTTTCATAAAATCGAGGGAACGCCAGGTGTTCGATGAAATGACCAAGGTCTTGCACATCTCAGAAAAATCCCCAAAATTCCCAGTAGGCTAGAATTGATGTATATAGGATGTCTGTGGAGTTTGAGCTCAATTGGGAACCTGAAAGTTGGTTAAATAATTTGGTGTCCAAAAATGCCCTAATGGCATGGGTATGCCGAGTGTGCTTCCTCAAATAATCTTGATCTGATATTGTGGATATATTGTTATATATGGGAGGTTGTCTACTTGGCAAAGTGTCGAGATGCCAAATGATTTTTGTAGCAAGGGGTTGCTTTGGAAATTGGTATTAGGCATGAGAAGGGCATTACAAAGGAAGTACCTCAAATATTGCTCAAATGAGGTTGGGCCAATGGAGTGAAATGTTTAGGAGGTGGAATTATGCACCTTCCAAAAATTGCAGAATTTCTGGATGAGCGAAAGATGTCCAGATAATTTTTGGATTGGAAATGGCATAATAGAGAATATGAATGAACTTGAAAATATTGCATGGGATAATAAAATATTTTTCCATGGGAGTGATGTATACATATGTGGGAATCATCTGTTAGCTTGGTGGAAATTATTTCAAGCTAAAATTGTGGTTGAGGCTTTAGTAGGATAGACAGAAAGGGTTTACGGATCACCAAATGGAACCAATGGTTGACAGACAAAACAATGGCATGAAAATATGGTGGAGGTCGACAAAGATCGAGGATTATTGGGAAATTTCTCTAAGAGAGCGAAACCAAAGTCAAATCAAAAGACCAACAGTTCGAAGAAAACATTTTGAAACCCGAAAAAGTTTTTCAGGTGCGAGAAAACACCACTAAAATTAGGGACGAATTTTTGGGGTGTTACAGAGTCCTTGACCGGCTGGGCGGGCTGCCTGTCGGGGATGAACTCTGCGAAGTTGACGAAGTCCGCGATGGTGTAGGTGGCATCATGGAAGCCGGGGCGTTCCTTGAGCTCCTCGTACGTGTCCTCGTCCCGGAAGACCACCGTGAGCAACTCCAGGTCGGCATCCGGATACCAGGATTTCAGCAGCGACACAGCCCACAAGGCCCCACCAAGCGCCGCCGACTCCTGTAGCTCCTGCACCGCAGCCGGTGCTAGCGCGAGATGACGCGCCAGCTCAGCCAGGACAATCGGAATCCCCTTGCCGGGCCAGACGTACTTGCAAAGTCTCCTGGACGCGTAGGCCAGCGCGCAGGTGTCGATCCCGAGCTGCGCCACCCGGTCTGCTACCGAGGTCGAGCAGCCGGCAATGGCAGCGTCGCTCGGCTCCACCCCGAGGACGTCCAGCTGGGTCTTCGCCGCCTCTGTGCCCGCAGACGGATAATAGCCTGCAGCAGGACAAAGACGTCATAACGAGAAAACCAAGACAGAACAAGACAAGGGCATCGTCGCGAAGATTACCTCGAACGGAGACGTCGATTCGGGCCAGCTCTTTTCGCGCCGACTCCTCGTCCGTCGTCATGCCGGCAACCTCCTCCTTCAGCTTCTTGATTTCCGTCTGGTCGTCATTGCGCTGCTGGTTATAGCCTTTCTCCAGCTTCTCGAAGTTCTCCCGCGCTTCCACCGCAGCCTTCTCCACCACCTCCTTGGCCTTGGCCAGGTCATCGAGCTCCGCCTGCCGCTCCTGGTCGCGCTTCTTGAGGCGATCCACCTCCTTTGTAAGATCGCTGAACTGGTAGCTAGTCAGCTTGGCGCGCAGCGCCTTGCCGCTCTCTGCAAAGAAAAGAAGCATCAGCTCCCTCATCCGGCTCCTGTTGGAAACACCGCAGCCGGGTGAACACTCACTCTTAGCGTCCTCGAGGTCCTTCTGTAGCTGCAGGACCTTCCTGTTGGACTCCTCCTGAGGTCGCAAAGGAAAAGAGATCAGTCTCAAAACCCGCGCCGGCTATCGCAGCCAGCCCAAGACAATTCAAAGGGACTAAGCGATGGCATACCCGAAGCAGCTCCAGAAAGCGGTCGAAGTCCTAGAGCTGGACCCCCATCTCCCGCCTGATCTCCAGGGCGAACTCCAGCGGATCCGCCGGCCTCCGCCCCCCCTCCCGGCGTTAACAGCGATGGAGGGATCGGCCGGCACAAGCTTTCGCTACAAAGAAACAGCGACACCCTTCACCTTCTCCCCGGCTACCGGCGCCAGCTGCTTCTCCGACTTCTTCCTCGCCGCCGACTCGGCCCTCCTCGTAGAGGAGGTCGCACCGGTTTTCTTCGACTTCGGAGCGCCCATCGCTCCGACTCCGGCTGCCCCCGGGGCATCATCGGCCTCTCCGTCATCGCCTCCGCCAGGCGGCGGGACCACCTCCCCTTGGGGCCCAACCGGCTGGGCCTCCACATCCGGCGCGAGGGGCTGCTCGGGCTGCTCCCCTTGGCCGGTCTCCTCCCGCTCCTCCGCCACCCGGGCAGTCGAGTCCGCTGGCACAGCCGGCGCGGCGACCGTCTCTGCAGCTCCGCCAATGGTCAAAGACCTCGGCGCCCTGCGGAAAACGCGAAGATTCATCCACCAAGACAAATTCAGCAGAAAGAGCGCCACAGAAGCACTTACCCGTGCACGTTGGCAGGAACCCGTTTCGGCCGCTTCCTCATCAGTGGCTCCTCGTCATCGTCATCCTCCTCCAAGCCGGTTGGAGTAGCCGGTTTCGTCCTCTTCTGGCGAGGGCCGAACTCGACGCCGCGGTCTCTGCACTCTCAATACTCTCAGTGTCTGAGAGATCAATGACTACCACGGGCTTTTGGATTTCATCAACGCTAGAGCTAGAGGCAACCGGCTTACCCCGAGCAGCCGGCGGCGCGTTGCTGACCTCACCCCCGCCAACCGGTGCCTGGTCAGACGGCGGGTCGTCCGCCTGGCCGCCTTCGGCGCGGCCGCCGCCCGCCCGGCCGCCCTCGTCATCGTCGCCCTCGCCATTGCCGCCGCCCTCGGCCGCAGCGACCTCCTCCTCGCCCTCCGACTGGCCCTCCCCAGGCGCAGCCGTATAAAGCTGGATGTTCGGTCGGAACTGGGGGCCGTTGGGCCCGTCCTCCTCCAGCTAGATCTTGAAGAGCTGCGCAACCGGCTTGATGAGCAGCCGGCCGAGGCAGAAAATAAAAGGCGCAAGTACAAGCAAAGACATCCACTAGTACAGAACGACACATCGGATACCCCTCTATGGCAACGGCAGGAGTTAGGCGATGGTAAATCGCGACATCCCCCGCGTGCCCGCACTGGGCCGTAAAGCAGGCCCACAACATCGGCAACGGTGAATAGTGGAATATATGTTGGCAACGGAGGTTAGTTTACCTCCGTTACCGATGTGTGCTCATCGCACACGTACAGTTTCGTAATATCCGTTTCC
This sequence comes from Poa pratensis, assembly GCA_947311845.1. Classification (NCBI taxonomy): domain Eukaryota; kingdom Viridiplantae; phylum Streptophyta; class Magnoliopsida; order Poales; family Poaceae; genus Poa; species Poa pratensis. Next base: position 73,263,698 of record CAMZMU010000117.1, read on the forward strand.
ATTAGAAGCAGCCCGACAGCCGGCCTATAAGAACCTACTATGCCCTTCACTCTCACTCTCACTCACTTCCAACCCTAGCCGCCGCACAGTCTCCTCTCTCTCCACTCTCTCGCATGGCTTCCACCGTCGGCGCTGGTAGATCCGGCCATCGCGGCCGTGACCGCGGCCGCGGCCGTGGCCGCCCCACCCTCCGGGCCTTCAGGCAGCAGCAGCGTCAGCTGGTGTTGCGGGACGAGCTTGCGGAACAGACCGCCGCCGATCCGGCTCCCACGGGCCGGTCCCGCAGCCTTGGCGCTCGTCCGCACGGCGAAGGCTCCGGCCGCACCCGCTCATTTGGCCACCATTGCAGCTACCGCGAGATCCGCCAGGCGATGTACCCCGGCCGCCATCCGTCTTCCTCCTCCTCCTCGTCCTCGTCCTCCGACGAAGAGGAAGAGGAAGAGGAGGAGGATCGTGATCTGGAGATCGCTTGCCAACTCTCCTGCGCCGATTTCGAGCGCGAGGACGCCAAGCGTCGTCAGGGCGAGGCCGATCTGGAGGCGGCGGTCCTCCTCTCCGAGGCGTCGACCCAGGTCGAACGCGCCGAGGAGGCGGTCTACCAGTCTGACCTCCGGGCCGCCATAGCCCTCTCTTTGGTCCACGGCGAGGGCAAGGCGCCGCCAGGGGAGGCCGGCGCTAGCTCCGTCGCCGGCGGCGACGCTAAGCGAGCCCGCCTCGCCTAATGTAAGACCCCAGTTCAGTAGGATAGCTGTTTTCTAGTTGTAAGTAGCTAATTGTTTATCCATAGATTTGCTCTGTTTTTAGTAGGCATTGTTTACACATAGATTTTAGCTGTTTTCTAGTTGTAAGTAGCTAATTGTTTATCCATAGATTTGCTCTGTTTTTAGTAGGCATTGTTTACACATAGATTTTAGCTGTTTTCTAGTTGTAAGTAGCTAATTGTTTATCCATAGATTTGCTCTGTTTTTAGTAGGCATTGTTTACACATAGATTTTAGCTGTTTTCTAGTTGTAAGTAGCTAATTGTTTATCCATAAATTTGCTCTGTTTTTAGTAGGCATTGTTTACACATAGATTTTAGCTGTTTTCTAGTTGTAAGTAGCTAATTGTTTATCCATATATTTGCTCTGTTTTTAGTAGGCATTGTTTACACATAGATTTTAGCTGTTTTCTAGTTGTAAGTAGCTAATTGTTTATCCATGGATTTGCTCTGTTTTTAGTAGGCATTTGCTCTGATTTTAGCTTTGTTTCTGTTATGCCGATGATTAAAATTAGGTGACACCGTGTGATCCGGGGTGGCGCTAGTGATCCTTGTGATATGCACAAATACACATCGATCTTGTGCATCCTACTTGGCTCGCTTGCTCCATCCCTGGAATTTGTGTGTCCAATCTACCTATATATGAGGCATTGTTTAGGCTATGTTCTAGTTGTAATTAGTTCTATATTTTCTGTAATGCCGATGAAGAAGCATATGTCTTGTGTATAGAGATGAAGGAGCTTACATTTTGATTTTTTCATCTCCTTTAGGGCGAGGAGGAAACCTGGAGACTATGCGGCGGCCGTGAAGACGTAGGAGCGGGGCTCCGTCCACACGGTACACTGAAGCCGGCGCCTCCAGGAGCAAGACTTTTGTGCAGTACTAAATAGGTAGAAGAAGACCACGCAATGAAGCTGAGCGAAGAGGAAGGTGAAGAACCGGCGGCCGTCAAGCAGGAACCACAGGGCTCCGTCGACGGTGCAGCAGGCGTCACCGGCTTTTTTTTTCCTTTAGCCCTCATTACAAACGGTAAAAAACTAATCTCCGTATCTGATGTAAAGACTAAAGGCAACGGTTATATATTATGCCCGTTGCTAAACTTATTGCAAACGATAAAAATCTCCGCTGCCATTGTGAGGCTTCACATCAGTGACAGAGGCGGGGACACGGACCCTTTCTCCGTTGCCGAAGGGGCTTTTTGCCCGTTTCCGATGTGTCGTTCTGTACTAGTGATCGTACCTTGGGCGCCCGCTTCCTGCGAGTGTACGGCGATTTGCCGTACTTCCAGTTCTCCGCCACCCTCTCCTCCTTGGCGACGTGCCGGAGCCAGCCGTTCAGAGCCTCCAGCTTCCACCTCTTCCAGGTCAGCCGGGTGGGATCGAGGCGCCCGTCCAGATGGCAGATCTTGTGAGACCTGCCTTGCAGTGGCGCGATCCGGTTGTGGAGCCAGCAGAGGGTCGGATCCCGAGTGGTCAGCCCTTCCTTCGTGAAGAGTGCTTCGATTCGGTCGAGCATCTTGTCGACCTCCTTCTGGTCGCGGAATTTCTTCAGGCCCCAATTGTCCCTCACGGGTGCAGCCGGCTGTAACGCCGGCAGGCGGATGTGGTCCTCCCCCGCCTTCAGGTTGCGGATGTAGAAGTACGTCCGCTGCCACTCCTTTACCGTGTCCGGTTTTTGCCTGCCCGGTAGCTTCGACTGCGGCCGGCTGTAGACGATCGCGGCCCTGCAGTCGACGAAGCCCGCCTCCTCCTTGTCGCCGAGATACCGGGCGCGGAGGTAATGCAGCCGGCAGAAAAGAGAGAGATTTGGCCAGATGCCGAGCCACCCCTCGTAGATGGTGGCGAAGAAGCTCAGCGAGGCTAGGGAGTTAGCCCCGAGGGTGTGCGGCTGTAAGCCGAAGGTATGGAGGAAGCCTTGGAAGAATGGGCTCGCTGATGACGTGGATCACACGTTCGTTGGGAGACCCCAAGAGGAAGGTATGAAGCAGTGTAGCAGCAGTTTCCCTCAGTATGAAACCAAGGTTTAATCGAACCAGTAGGAGTAAGAAATCACTTCTGAAGGTTGTCAGTGGCGCGCTGACGTGGAACCTGCACACAACACAATCAAACTACTTTGCCCCAACGAAACAGTGAGGTTGTCAATCTCACCGGCTTGCTGAAAACAAAGGATTAAACGTATGGTGTGGAAAACAGTAGTAAATTGCAGAGAATGAAAAGGAACAATGTTGCAGTTGGTTGTATTATCAGTGTAAAAGAATGGACCGGGGTCCACAGTTCACTAGTGGTGTCTCTCCATAAAAGATAACTAACATGCTGGGTGAACAAATTACAGCTGGGCAATTGACAAAATATTGAGCGCATGACAATGCATATATATGACATGATGATTACTATGATATTCATGTGGGCATTACGACAAAATACATAGACCGTTATCCAACAGCGTCTATGACTAATAATCCACCTCCAGGTTGTCATACCGAGTTCCCCGTTGGTATTAAGTTGCAAGCAACGGATAATCGCATTAAGTAATGTGCGTAATGTAAACAAATGCATTAGACCTAACGGCGCACCCTTAAGCTAAGCATCGGTTATTTTATCCCTAGTGGCAACAGCACATCCACAATCTTAGAAGTTGTCACTCTCCCAGATTACCGGAGGCATGAACCCACTATCTAGCATAAATACTAACTCTTGGAGTTACAAGCATCTACTTGGCCAAAGCATCTACTAGTAACGGAAAGCATGCAAGATCATAAATAACATATAAGATAGATTGATAATCAACTTGACATAGTATTCAATATTCATCGGATCCCAGCAAACACAACATGTAGCATTACAATAAGATGATCTTGATCATGATAGGCAGCTCACAAGATCTAAACATGATAGCATAAAGTGGAGAGACAACCATCTAGCTACTGCTATGGACCCGTAGTCCAAGGATGAACTACTCACGCATCACTCCGGAGGCAGGCATGGTGATGTAGAGCCCTCCGGTGATGATTCCCCTCTCCGGCAGGGTGCCGGGAAGAGCTTCTGAACCCTCCCGAGCTAGGGTTGACGGCGGCGGCGTCTCTGGAACTTTTCGTGGATAATGGCTCGGGTAGGGTTTTCCCGTGAAGATGAATAAATAGGCGAAAGGGCGGCGGCTGGAGCGACCCGAGGGCCCACACCACCCCACGGCGGGGAGGGGGGCCGCGCGCCCCATGGTGTGGCTCCTCGGTCCCTCCGTCTCTCCTTTGGACTCCGTGTACGTGTTGGAAAAATAGGAGGTCTGTCCAAGTTTCGTCCAATTCCGAGAATATTTCCAGACTAGCTTTTCTGGAATACAAAAACAGCAGAAAACAGGAACTGGCACTGTGGCATCTTGTTAATAGGTTAGTCCCAGAAAATGCATAAAAATGCTATGAAGTGTATATAAAACATGTAACAATTGGTATAATATCAACATGGAACATCAGAAATTATAGATACGTTTGAGACGTATCAAGCATCCCCAAGCTTAGTTCTACTCGTCCTCGAGTAGGTAAAACGATAAAAACAAAATAATTTCTGAGGTGACATGCTACAATCATAATCTTGATCAAATAGTATTGTAAAGCACATGTTATGAATGAAGTGATCCAGGTCAATGGTCTATAGTTTGCTAGCAAGTAGATAATGAGCAAACAACTGAATCATATAAGCAAAAACTTTTCATGAATAGTACTTTCGAGACAAGCATCAAAGAGTTTTGCATAAGAGTTAACTCATAAAGCAATAGATTCTAAGTAAAAGGTATTTAACCAACACAAAGGAAGATTTAAGCTTCAGCAATTGCTTTCAACTTTCAACATATATATCTCATGGATATTTGTCAACACAAAGCAATATAATAAGTGCAATATACAAGCATATAAAAATTGTTGCACCAAAGTTGACACTAGTGTTTGCTTCTGAGATAGAAAGAAGTAGGAAAACTGACTCAACATAAAAGTAAAAGAAAGGCCCTTCGCAGAGGGAAGCAGGGATTAAATCATGTGCTAGAGCTTTTTAAGTTTTTGAAATCATATAGAGAGTAAAAATAAGTTTTGGAGGTGTTTGTTAATTGTCAACGAATCAGAAAATGGAAAGTACAATATGACCCCTGCCAACCAGACTTTTAAGAGCGGCTCCCATGAAGGACGTTATTTCTACCAGCAAGGCAGATCATCCCTCTTCTCTTTTGTTTACACATGCAGATATTTCACTGTTTGTCATTGCTTGACTGATAAATCAGGGCAAAAATGTGAAGAGAATTAAGCGGTTAAAGTTGTAATTAATTGGGACTGGGCACCCCATTTGCCAGCTCTTTTTGCAAAATTAATGGATAAGCGGATGTATATGCCGCTAGTCCGGTGGTAAAGTCTGTTTGACAGTTGACATAAAGACATCCACCCCGTCCTCATGAGCTTGGTAAACATTGACACAAAATAGGAGTAATAATTTTTGAATAGTTTAAAGGTAGCACATGAAAAATTTACTTGGAATGGCAAGGAAATACCACATATAGGTAGTTATGGTGGACACAGATGGCATGGATTTTGGCTCAAGGTTTTGGATGCACGAGAAGCATTCCCTCTCAGTACAGAGTTTAGGCTAGCAAGGTTATTTGAAGCAAACACAGGATATCAACCGACACAGCAAGACTTATATGAAAACATATTGCAAGCATTATAAGACTCTACACTGTCTTCCTTGTTAACCAAACCCTTTTACTAGAAAATATCTAGACCTTAGAGATACCAATCATGCAAACCAAATTTCAACGAGCTTTACGGTAGTTCTTCATTAATAGGTTTTAACTACATGATACAAAAGCTTAAACATGAACTACTTGATAACTCAAAACAATTGACAAGTATCAAATTATCCAATACAGTGATCTACAAGAATATGTAAGCTTTTTCCATTATACCATCTACCACATGCAACATTTTCTGTTCCAACCAAACACCAATCAATTTATTTCAACATAAACTCTCCAAACAATTATAAGTGAAGCAAGAGAGTACTTTCTTTAAAAGAACTAACAGCTCTGAATAAGAGATGCATGCAAAACAGGAGCTAAAAGCATAGCAATAGCTAGATAAGAATACTCAACAAGTATAAGTGAAGAATAGGAGTATTCATATGAAAAAGCGGAGCGTGTCTCTCTCCCAATCAAGAATGCTAGGGTCCAATCAAGTTGACCATAAGAAAAATAAAATACTGAAAATAAAAGCACACAGACGCTCCAAGTAAAGCACATATGATGTGAAAGAATTAAAATATAGTTTCACTAGAGATGACCTGATAAGTTGCTGATGAAGAAGGGGATGCCTTGGGCATCCCCAAGCTTAGACGCTTGAGTCTTCTTGAAATATGCTGGGGTGATCCATGGGAGCATCCCCAAGCTTAAGCTCTTCACTCTTCTTGATCACATTATATCATCCTTCTCTCTTGACCCTTGAAAACTTCCGCCACACCAAACTCAGTAATTCTCATTAGAGGGTTAGTGCACAATCAAAAACTCACATGTTCTATAAGGACACAAACATGACCGTTACTTTTAACATTAACTACTGCCACTGATGTTATGTGAAGCTCTTCACCCTAAAAAAGAATTCCACTCAACACTAGTAAAAGAGAGAATGCGAAAAATAAAAGACAGAATCTGTCTAAACAGAACAGTCTGTAAAGACGAATTTTTTCGAGGCACTTACGTTGCTCAGATCGAAAAACTAAACTAACGAAAGATGCGTACATATCTGAGGATCACGCACAAAAATTTGCAGATTTAAATAATTTTTCTGTGATTTTACAGAAGTAAAACGGTGAACAGCAGAAATCTGTTCCTGCGCAGAAATCCAAATCTAGCATCATCTTCCTATTAGAGGCACTTGGCACAACAATGCGATAAAATAAAGATACAAAGGAATTGTTACAGAAGTAAACAACTCCTTGACTCAAAAAGAAAAGAAAAATTGCAGAAATAAAATAATGGGTTGTCTCCCATAAGCGCTTTTCTTTAACGCCTTTCAGCTAGGCGCAGAAAGTAAGAATCAAGTGTTTCCAAGTGATGAAGCATCAACAGAATAATTTGCTCTAACAATAGAATCAAAAGGTAACTTCATCTTCTTTCTAGGGAAGTGTTCCATACCTTTCTTGAGTGGGAATTGATATTTAATATTCCCCTCTCTCATATCAATAATAGCACCAACAGTTCTAAGAAAAGGTCTTCCCAAAACAATAGGACAAGAAGCATTGCATTCAATATCCAAAACAACAAAATCAACGGGGACAAGGTTATTGTTAACCATTATAAAAACATCATCAACTCTCCCCAAAGGTTTCTTTATAGTATTATCAGCAAGGTGAACATCCAAATAACAGTGTTCCAAAGGTGCTAAATCAAGCATATCATAAGTTTCTTAGGCATAACAGAAATACTAGCACCAAGATCACATAAAGCATTGCAATCAAAATCATTCACCTTCATTTTAATGATGGGCTCCCAACCATCTTCTAACTTCCTAGGGATAGAAGCTTCATGTTTTAATTTCTCTTCCCTAACTTGCATGAGAGCATTAGTAATGTGTTTAGTAAAAGCCATGTTTATAGCACTAGCATTAGGACTTCTAGCTAGCTTTTGCAAGAACTTAATTACTTCAGAAATATTGCAACCATCAAAATCAAAATCATTATTATCAAAGTAATGGGACCATTGTCTCCCATCTCGAAAAATTTCAGCACTTTTATCAGGAACAGTTTCAGTGTTTTCAGGCAATTTTAAACGTTTTGCAACAGAAGTAGAGACATTGCCAACACCAATTACTTTACCATTGAAGTAGGAGGTTTGTTAACACTTGAGTTCAGCATTTTCAGTAGTGTAATAGTATAAACTCTAGCAATATATTCTTTTTAGCAATTTCATCCTCTCTTGCCCACCTAGCATGTAAATCAGCTAACATCCTCACATTATTATCAATTTTAACTTGAAGCATTGAGAGTTTTGCTCTCTTTAACATCATGAGGCATAGTTTTAATTTTTAACAAATCAACATCAAGAGCAAGACTATCAACTTTAGAGGCAAGAACATCAATTTTCCCAAACTTTTCCTCAACAGATTTATTGAAAGCAGTTTGTGTACTAATAAAATCCTTAAGCATGACTTCAAGATCAGAGGGTACACTCTTATTATTGTTGTAGGAATTACCATAAGAATTAACATAACCATTGCCACTATTAAAAGGATAGGGCTTATAATTGTTATTACCAAAATTATTCCTATAAGCATTGTTGTTGAAGTTATTATTTTTAATGAAGTTCACATCAACATGCTCTTCTTGAGCAACCAAAGAAGCTAAAGGAACATTATTTGGATCAACATGCATTTTTCCATTTGTAAGCATAGACATAATAGTATCAATCTTATCACTCAAGGAAGAGATTTCTTCAACAGAATTTACCTTCTTACCTTGTGGAGCTCTTTCGGTGTGCCATTCAGAATAATTTATCATCATCAAGAAGCTTTGTTGCAGCACCCAAAGTGATGGACATAAAGGTACCTCCAGAGGCCGAATCCAATAGGTTTCTTGAAGAAAAATTTATCCTGCATAAAAGGTTTGGATGATCATCCAAGCAGTCAGTCCATGGGTGGGACAATTCTTTACCAATGATTTCATTCTCTCCCAAGCTTGAGCAACATGCTCATTATCAAATTGTTTGAAATTCATAATGCTACTTCTCAAAGATATGATCTTAGCAGGAGGATAATATTTTCCTATGAAAGCATCTTTGCATTTAGTCCATGAATCAATACTATTTCTAGTCAAAGATAGCAACCATTCTTTAGCACGTCCTCTCAAAGAGAAAGGAAAAAGTTTCAGTTTAATAATATCACCATCTACTCCTTATACTTTTGCATCTCACAAAGTTCAACAAAATTATTAAGGTGAGCAGCAGCATCATCAGTACTAACACCAGAGAATTGCTCTTTCATAACAAGATTTAAAAGTGCAGGTTTAATTTCATAGAATTCTGCTTAGAAGCAGGTGGAGCAATAGGTGTACTAATGAAATCATTGTTGTTCGTGCTAGTGAAATCACACAACTTAGTGTTCTCAGGGGTACTCATTTTAGCAAAATTAAAACAAAACAGAAAATAACAATTCGAAAAAAGTAACTAATTTTTTTGTGTTTTTGATAAATAAAGCAAACAAGACAAGATAAAAATAAGATTGGAAGCGTGAAACTCCCCTTGCAGAAATCCTCTTGCTCCCCGGCAACGGCGCCAGAAAAATGCTTGATGACGTGGATCACACGTTCGTTGGGAGACCCCAAGAGGAAGGTATGAAGCAGTGTAGCAGCAGTTTCCCTCAGTATGAAACCAAGGTTTAATCGAACCAGTAGGAGCAAGAAATCACTTCTGAAGGTTGTCATGGCGCGCTGACGTGGAACTGCACACAACACAATCAAACTACTTTGCCCCAACGAAACAGTGAGGTTGTCAATCTCACCGGCTTGCTGAAAACAAAGGATTAAACGTATGGTGTGGAAAACAGTAGTAAATTGCAGAGAATGAAAAGGAACAATGTTGCAGTTGGTTGTATTATCAGTGTAAAAGAATGGACCGGGGTCCACAGTTCACTAGTGGTGTCTCTCCATAAAAGATAACTAACATGCTGGGTGAACAAATTACAGCTGGGCAATTGACAAAATATTGAGCGCATGACAATGCATATATATGACATGATGATTACTATGATATTCATGTGGGCATTACGACAAAATACATAGACCGTTATCCAACAGCGTCTATGACTAATAATCCACCTCCAGGTTGTCATACCGAGTTCCCCGTTGGTATTAAGTTGCAAGCAACGGATAATCGCATTAAGTAATGTGCGTAATGTAAACAAATGCATTAGACCTAACGGCGCACCCTTAAGCTAAGCATCGGTTATTTTATCCCTAGTGGCAACAGCACATCCACAATCTTAGAAGTTGGTCACTCTCCCAGATTACCGGAGGCATGAACCCACTATCTAGCATAAATACTACTCTTGGAGTTACAAGCATCTACTTGGCCAAAGCATCTACTAGTAACGGAAAGCATGCAAGATCATAAATAACATATAAGATAGATTGATAATCAACTTGACATAGTATTCAATATTCATCGGATCCCAGCAAACACAACATGTAGCATTACAATAAGATGATCTTGATCATGATAGGCAGCTCACAAGATCTAAACATGATAGCATAAAGTGGAGAGACAACCATCTAGCTACTGCTATGGACCCGTAGTCCAAGGATGAACTACTCACGCATCACTCCGGAGGCAGGCATGGTGATGTAGAGCCCTCCGGTGATGATTCCCCTCTCCGGCAGGGTGCCGGGAAGAGCTTCTGAACCCTCCCGAGCTAGGGTTGACGGCGGCGGCGTCTCTGGAACTTTTCGTGGATAATGGCTCGGGTGTCTAGGGTTTTCCCGTGAAGATGAATAAATAGGCGAAAGGGCGGCGGCTGGAGCGACCCGAGGGGCCCACACCACACCACGGCGCGGTCGGAGGGGGCCGCGCTGCCCATGGTGTGGCTACTCCTCGGTCGCCTCCGTCTCTCCTTTGGACTCCGTGTACGTGTTGGAAAAATAGGAGGTCCTGTCCAGGTTTCGTCCAATTCCGAGAATATTTCCAGAATAGCTTTTCTGAAATACAAAAACAGCAGAAAACAGGAACTGGCACTGTGGCATCTTGTTAGTAGGTTAGTCCCAGAAAATGCATAAAAATGCTATGAAGTGTATGTAAACATGTAACAATTGGTATAATATCAACATGAAACATCAGAAATTATAGATACGTTTGAGACGTATCACTCGCCGGCAATGCGAGACCGCAGTCGAAGTGATCCATGAAGACCACCGCCTCGCCGGCGCGTGCGACGGGAACCACCTCGCCGGCCGCGACGAGGCGCACCCCCACGCGCTCCTCCGTCGACAGGAGCCCGCGCGCGCGGAGGTTCGCGATGTCTTCCGCGGTGATGTGCGAGCCCCGCCACTCGCCGCCGCCCTTGTTTCCCTCGGCCATTTCTGGCTCCAGCGTGCCGGAGGAAGAGTGCGTCGTCGCCGGCGTCGATTGGCGGTGTCCCGTGGTCGCCGTGCCCGCTGTTCCCTCACGCCGGAGAAAGAGCTGCCTCGCTGACGAAGAAAATGCCTCACCGGAGAAGAAGAAGAAGAGGAGGAGATCGTGGGAGGTTGCGGCGGAGCGCTCGAGAGGGCAGAGGCGAGAAGGAGAATGGAGGCGAACCCTTCTCCCCGACGCCCCGCCCTCCATTTATAGCGTGGTGCCGCCACTTCGCCTCCCGTAACCGTATCCGGAGATTGCGCCGCGTGGCGCGCAACCGCACGATCGTGGGCGAGATCGTGGGAGACGGTTTTGCCGCAGAAGATCCCACCTCTACTACATCGCCACAGAAGATCCTGCAGCAGAAATCGAGGCGTCGTCTCGACTGCCGGGAGACCGCCTGGCAGACGGATGGGACGTGCCAGCATCATCACTTACGTCATCACCAACATCCGGTCGGCGGAGCTCTCGACGCTTCGTCTTCTCATCCGGATAAGCATCATCAAGTTTTTTGAACACGCAGAAGCCCTCCTCGCCGTAACCGGATAACGACAAACGACGCCCGCCTTATGCGACCAAGGTCAACTGCAGCAGCCAGATGGCTGCCTGCCGCCTGCCTACGACGAGCAGGAGACAAGGGCCCGTGTTGGGCGGGTGCCGGGGCCATGTCCGGCTAGCCCTCCACGTCGCCCAGGCATGGGCTAAAGCTAGGTCTAGCCCTACGTCTCCTACAGTGCCCAGGGGCCTCGACAGGCGGGAGACACGGAGCGCCGCCCAGCAAACCGACAAGGACCCTACGAGTTGTCTGCCGTATAGGCGGGGGCCGGCATCACCGCCGGCTAGCCCTCCATGTCGACAGGTCTACCCCGACATCTCCTACGCAGCTATGGAGTTCGACTGTGTAGGGCATAGCGCACTGCACTGCGGACATGCGGTGTCACGAAGAAACACCCCTGTAGCCGACACCAGCCGGCTGGCACGGACCAGCCGGCCCCGCCTATAAGCCAGACAGCCAGGCCTATATAAGGCTGTCTGGATGCCCAAGTAGAGGGTAACGAACACTTCTTCCTCCCCACCCCCGATATCTAGAGAGAGACATTCGAGCCATGGAGAGCTCACGGAACAGCTCGAGGAACAACTATGTACTGTGTCCACCGATGATAGAGAGATCGAGCAGGAGTAGGAGTGTTACCTCCTCCGGGAGGGCTCCGAACCTGGGTACTTCCCGTGTCCGCGCTCCGGCGCAATCCCTGCGGGTGCCGAAGTTGTAGAACGTTGTCCCCACTCCTATCCTGGCCATCCCGTGGCATATGCCGTGTTCCAAACCACGTCACTTGGGGAAGCTAGTTTTGATGAAAATGATCTTTTTAGTTCCCCAACTTTGGAGGAGAAAATTTGCTTTGATGATACTTTGTCTCCCATATGTGATAATTCTAATGATGCTTGTGATATTCTCAATCCACCTACTGAAAGTATTCCTTTTGAAATACCTATGAAAATTGTTGAAAGAGTTATGGATGAACGTTATGCAGGGGATGGAACAGTCCATCCAAGTGATCACTTGTTGAAACTTACAGAACTTTGTGAGAGAAAATGCCATGAAGAAATTATTTCCATTGTAACTTAAGGACAAAGCAAAGGAGTGGTATGAGCTACTGGATGATCCTCATCATTCGGAGTGGAAGGAGCTTGAATCTCTCTTTTACTCTAAATTTTATCCTCTTTATGAAATGCATTTACATAGGAATTACATTTACAATTTTTCGCCTCGTGACAGAGAAAGCATTGCTCAAGCTTGGGAAAGACTGAAAATATTAATACTCAAATGTCCTAACCATGGGCTTCCTGAGGAAATAATTGTTACTATTTTTTATGCAAGGCTTTCAGGTCATTACAAGGATTTTCTAGATACCTGTTCAGAGGGTTCTTTCACAAGTAAGAAGGTTGAAGCTAAATGGGATCTTCTTGAAACAATTCAACGCAATACTGAAGATTGGGAGAACGACAAAGGTAAAGAGTCAGGTATAAACTATGAGTATGATTGCATTAAGTCTTTCGTTGAAACTGCTGGTTTTCATGAGCTTAGTGCTAAATATGGTCTTGATTCTCAAATTATTGTTGATTTTTGTAGAAGCTTTGCTTCCCATATTAATATTCCTAAAGAAAATTGGACATGTATCATGAACCTTTCAAAGACACTTGCATACAAAATGAAATTGTTATTAATGATTGTAATAAACATGCTCAAACTTCTGAAAATACTATTTCTTATAAGCATGTTAATTTTTGTGGAGCACTTAGACCTTGTGAAAAGAATCAAATCGAAGAAGAATATTGTATCCATCATAGGAATGAAAAAACTAGAACGTGGTACAGGGCTCTAAATGATCTTGCTGAAAAAGTTTGTGCCCTATATCCTTGTATTTGTGAACTTTGCTATGAAAAGGGTCATTTCGAATTCCAATGCTCAGGTTTTAATAAGAGTACTGCGAGAGACTTTTGTGATAACATGATCACTCCTAATCAGCATGATGAACTTATATTATTTTTGGGGTGTGAAGAGTTATCAAGAAAAACTTCTTCGTTAGATATGAGTGCTTTTGATATGAATAGCGTGTTGCATGGATGTCATCTCTATTGTGTTAATAATTGCCACGCCAATACTTACATACAAAATATTATAAAAGATGGAACTTTACCAAAATATGAAAGGACTAATGTTTGTTTTACTCTTATTAATGAAAGAGAGGAATCCTCCCAAGTTTCTTCTATTGTTTCTAACAATAAACCAGGGTATGTGGAGAAGCCTCCTTTCAAACCTCTCTGTAACAGCCCGAAATTCAAGAACCTGAAAACCCGAATAAAATTTTCGCTTTTGTGTTGCATTGCATCATGGCATCCAATTTTAACTTGCTAAACAACACACAAATGGTTTTGGCACCATTTAAAACAAAATGCCAAACTTGCTATAACAAATCCCAAATCAATGAGAGCATTCAAAACTTGCAAACCAAATGTGCTTGTTTTGATAAACATGGATACAAATATCAAATCCATATTTATCAAGGAAGTTCCACGAGTTCAATTAATACTTTTGCACTTGCACCAAATTATGAAAGGAGCAACATTTTCAAATTTAGCAAAATGCCCATTTTCAAACCTCTGAACAAATGTTGTCAAAAACATTTTTGTTGACCACACCAAAAAATTGTGGTGCTTCGACATATTCTTGGGAGGCTCCATGAATTTTCTCATATTTTTAGAAAATGTCTAGATGCCTCAATTAAATCAGGGAATAGCTGCTGTTTTAAAATTTAAAAGGAAAAGGACCTCTTTGTAATTCCCGGAGGACCTGTCCGTGATAGAAGAAATTCGGCCAGGGGCCTAATTGCGAAACCTCCATCTCTTCTTCCTGTAGCGACCCGCAGCGACGCGCTGCTCCCGCCGGACCATCGACGCTGTGCACGCCACCCCGGCCCCTCCTCTCTGCTTCCCTGCGAGGAGAGCAAGACCACGAGGCCCCCACCGCGTGCTGCTCCCATTTCCCCACTCGCCGTGCTTCCTGCTCCCCTTTCTCTTCTTCCACGGGCGCCATGGCCGCCGGGCTACGCCGCCACGCCGCCGACGATTGAAGCTCCTCCGCGTACATCGAAGAGTACCAACCTCTCCGCCGCGTCTCCTGCTCCCTCTCCACCAGAGGAATCGGCCGGGGAAGCCGCCGTTTCACCGCGCCGTCCTCAACTCCGCCGCTGCCGTCCGCCGCTCCGCCGCCCGATTCCGGCGCCGTTGAGCCACCTCCGCCGTCCCCGACCTCACCAACGAGTTCGTGGTGAGTTGCTGCACCACCCCGTGCCCTCCCCTCTCCTCCTAGCTCGTCCCCTTGCTCGGCATCGTCGAGCGCTTGCACGCCCCGCACGGCGTCGTCGCCATGTTTTCCTCTGCTCGCTGCCCGGCCGTGTATCCGGCCTAGGCCGGGTGGAGAGCCGTTGCTCTCTGGCCCATGGCCGGCCCGTCAGCCGGCCCAGGCTGGGTGAGAGGCCGGTGGCCTCTGTTAGTTGGCCGGCCTGCCAGCCGGCCCAGGCCGGGCTGGAGGCTGGGCTGTTCTGTTTTTTTGTTGTTGTTGTCTCCTCGCGAATTATTTTGTCGACCTCCCCTCTCGCGCATGTCTTCCGCCACTCCCTCGCACACTTAGGGACATCGATCCCCGATGATTCCTACTAGTTCCTCTCCCCCTTTTCGAGTCGGGTAAATAAAATATTATCGTTGGATTTAAAGAAATAATCAAAAGTAAATATTTAAAAAGAGGAAGTATAAAACTAATAACTTTTGATCGGGACCTCAGAAAAAGGTGTTCGATATACCAAATTGTTCAGAAAAATAAGAATCACCCAGAATCATCATCATCATGCATAATTGCTCACAATTACAATAATGTGCTCTAGTAGTAATTAAAATCACTAAGTTTAAATATGGGGTTTATTCCAATTAATGCCATAAACATAATGGGGACCCCATTTAACTTGTTGATCATGTTCAACGCTTCTAGGGTGCACTTAAAATGTCATGTCATCATTTTTGTATGCATTGCACAATTGCCATGTGTTGATTGTTGTTTTTGCTTTCCGGTGTTGCTTGCTCTCCGGTAGATCACGAGTTCGGAGTTGAGCATCATCACTCCGACGAGCAGTTTGACTCCTCCGCTCAACAAGGCAAGCGTAATCCCCCCATCTGAGCATATCTTATCCTATGTTTCCGCAAATATTTTCTCCACTATAATATTGCATGCGGTTCCAAATGTCAATTTTATTGGATTAGAGTATCCTATAGTTGCATTAAGATTCCGATGCCAATACCTGTTTCCCTCCTATTATCCATAGGATTGTATTGTTGGCCTGAGATACTTATTTACGCTATGTTGATGCTTAGCCATGCTTAGTAAATGCTCAGCTGTACGATGGATGGTACATGTTGGAAACAGGTGATGAGTTGAGAATGATGGTGGAGAAATTGTGGTGACGGATAATAAAATGCTTAAAGGTGGGGATGAGAGGCCACTGTGGTTGTGGTGCTTTGTCTCGTTCTCGCCGCCTAGGTGCGAGTTCTATACCTCTTGAACCAAGACTGAGCGTGCAACCATGCGTGAGGCCTATGCAATTGCAGGAACCCTCAGAGACTAAATAACTCGAGCGGGGCTAGCCAGGGTCCTCTAGTTCGGGCTTCCATTTGCGCGTGCGTGATGATGGTGGGATGAACTGAGATGAGGATGGTTGTGTTAGGAAAATGAGTGGCCACGGGACAGGGGATTGGAGGAGACACCAAACCTGTTCCGTCCTCACTGATGATCCTGGGTTAGTCCTTAACGAGGGAGAAGTCGACACCGCTCCCACCCAGCCGGCTTTCCATGGAAGAGAGCTAATTGTACAGGTAATGGGCCGGACGGTACGCGTGGCGAAGGAGCTGGGGCCCCTCGGGACTCCGGGGACTTCCACTTTGTACACCCATGCAGGGATAAATCTTTTCGAAAAGCCGTGTCCGCGGTTATGGACGACTTGGGAATGGACGATGATCATAGAATAACTTGAACGGAATGATTAAAAATTTGTGTACTAAAGGTACTACTAATAACCAAGGTTGTCTTCCTCGAGGGTGATTCGGGGAGGTGCCTAGTAGATAGGTGATGAGAATGGTGATGGTTATGATGGAATTGGTTACCAGAAAAGAGGTTACTTCTTACCCCCTTTTTCAAAATAATCTGATTAGTCGATGCCATGGAGTATGTCTTTTAAAATAAAATCAGCTTTATGCAAAACAGCCATAAAACCTTGAAAGCCAATCATCGAGCATATATTAGCTCTTAATCTTGCGAGTTCGTCGAACTCAACGTCGTTTGCTTATTTTCAGGGGAGGACTTCACCGCCCTCGAAGGTGGGTTCTTTGTGGACGTCGACGAGTAGTCTGGGGTTCCCAGGTGGCAGCTTGGGACATCCCGGAACAGCTGGCGCTGGATGTTTATTTGCAGGCCTCTTAGGCCATAATTTGGTTTTTGTTGTTTAGAACAACACACTTCGCTTTCCGCATGTTGTATTGTTGGGTCTGTGACCTCTGGTTGTCATTTGCTATCTTTCTCTATTATAAGAGTTGAGCTATATGATTTTGTGTCGTAGAGTCTGTGATGTGCCAGTTGTTCCACAAGTCTTGATCTCTCTATTATGCTTTGATAGTGTGTCTGGTGGTATCGGATAACCGGGGACACAGTATCACTGTATAGCAGTCGGGTCAGGGCGCCACAAGTTGGTATCAGAGCAGTACTGCCTGTAGGAAACCCTTCTACTGGTCGATGTTGAGTCTAGTGTTTGTGAAAATATTTTTAACCTAAAAATGAGTTGTGAAAACCATCTTAGGATTCTTTTTACTCCTTATCTGGTTACCCTCTAATCTCGGAGCAATCTTACCTCGATTTGACATAAAGGTTTTACTTCTCGTCTGTTACTTCAAAATTAGGAGAAACGGGGTTGGGTTCGACCTTGAGTGTTACGTGTCCAGTTGCTCCCGCCGCGCTACAATCCGAAGCTTCATGTGCCGAGAAACCCTCTGGAGTACGACGAAAATTCCCATCAACTCAGTTGGTTACGAACCCTTGTATTCGTATCAAGTATAGTCCTTGTTCTTTTCTTCGGGTTTTAACCCAAGGACTTGAACATAAGGTCTCGGATTGTGCCAACTAGCTTGTGTTGAGTCACGTGGTTTCTTAACCATTAGCATCTCTCGCTAGTAGCGCATGAAGCTGACCTTTAACCCAAGTCCTCTATGTGGTGTGTGGTAAATGGTTGAACCTTAATTTCCCACACCTCGGATGGCTAGGTAACTTTAACTCTGCCATAGCTGGAGATTCTGTCTTGGAATCATCTAGGTTATGACCAGAATTTGCTTAGTGAATCCCCCATCTATGCTCATGACTCTGCTGCATCCCTCCTTTTGAGCATGGTTATCAGAATTGAGTAATAACCGGTGCATCTTCAACATCTTAGGATGTTCCTGAGCATGTTTCTTACTCTGATCTTCTTTCCGACCCTTGTCTTGCATTTGACCGTAATGTTTCCAGCGTGCGTTGGTATGTTCCGATGCAAGTTACTCTTGTGGTCCGTCAAGATTGTTTCCCCTTCGTCTTGTTGGAGAAATAACTCTAGTACCTTGTCCACTTCTCGGACCAGGTCAAGGTAAATTAATCTGCGGAATAAGGGGGCTTGTTTAGCTTTTGTTCTGCTCCACCTTATAGTGTCACACTCTTTTATATCAGGGTATCATGCTAAGTGTCATGATCTTCTTGATGAAGTGATGCTCTTACACCTTGTTACTCTCCGATCTCCGAGTGACTTATTACTCCAGAGATGAGACGTGAGTAATAATGTAACTATCGGATATTCTTAGCAGTTTCCACTGTGCGGAAATCCAGGGATATCCATTGTCCTCCTTAGCATGATTGGTTAGCCGATCAATAAGCTGAGTTTGACTGTGTTCCCAATCCTACCGTTACCGGAGTTTATAGAGTTCTCTCGGTCCCTCTTCATGATCCTGCTCCCGTGGTTTGAAATGCTTCTCCGTGAGGAAAGTTCTACTCAAGCCGTCTAGTTCAAGTCGCCTCTTCATCTGTTGGAAATCTTGTTTCACATTCGTCTTCAGAAACTCAAAGCCTTGTGCAAAGTTCATATTCTGAATCTTTGAGAAACAGTTGTCTGCCAACTGGAAACTTCTTGTCACTCTCCCGTCACACGCTTGTGTCTCCTAACTGTCAATCCAAGGGATGCTCGAAATCCCATCCTAAGTGCTACTAGGAGGTACTCGGTCGTGGTATCCTTACCAAGATCCATCCTTCCGGTGAGGTTTCCTTCTCCCCTATGGTGTACGTTGATAGTGACCTCGAAGCGAAGCCGATGAAGATCTTCATGATGCCTTTGGTTAACCTCTTCAAGAAGGAAGCCACCTGAAGCGAGAAGATCGTGTAGTACCGTCGCAATCTTTCCCTTTTTCCTACGCTTAGAATCTCGGGACGAGATTCCTGTAAGGAGGGTAGAGTTGTAACAGCCCGAAATTCAAGAACCTGAAAACCCGAATAAAATTTTCGCTTTTGTGTTGCATTGCATCATGGCATCCAATTTTATCTTGCTAAACAACACACAAATGGTTTTGGCACCATTTAAAACAAAATGCCAAACTTGCTATAACAAATCCCAAATCAATGAGAGCATTCAAAACTTGCAAACCAAATGTGCTTGTTTTGATAAACATGGATACAAATATCAAATCCATATTTATCAAGGAAGTTCCACGAGTTCAATTAATACTTTTGCACTTGCACCAAATTATGAAAGGAGCAACATTTTCAAATTTAGCAAAATGCCCATTTTCAAACCTCTGAACAAATGTTGTCAAAAACATTTTTGTTGACCACACCAAAAAATTGTGGTGCTTTGACATATTCTTGGGAGGCTCCATGAATTTTCTCATATTTTTAGAAAATGTCTAGATGCCTCAATTAAATCAGGGAATAGCTGCTGTTTTAAAATTTAAAAGGAAAAGGACCTCTTTGTAATTCCCGGAGGACCTGTCCGTGATAGAAGAAATTCGGCCAGGGGCCTAATTGCGAAACCTCCATCTCTTCTTCCTGTAGCGACCCGCAGCGACGCGCTGCTCCCGCCGGACCATCGACGCTGTGCACGCCACCCCGGCCCCTCCTCTCTGCTTCCCTACGAGGAGAGCAAGACCACGAGGCCCCCACCGCGTGCTGCTCCCATTTCCCCACTCGCCGTGCTTCCTGCTCCCCTTTCTCTTCTTCCACGGGCGCCATGGCCGCCGGGCTACGCCGCCACGCCGCCGACGATTGAAGCTCCTCCGCGTACATCGAAGAGTACCAACCTCTCCGCCGCGTCTCCTGCTCCCTCTCCACCAGAGGAATCGGCCGGGGAAGCCGCCGTTTCACCGCGCCGTCCTCAACTCCGCCGCTGCCGTCCGCCGCTCCGCCGCCCGATTCCGGCGCCGTTGAGCCACCTCCGCCGTCCCCGACCTCACCAACGAGTTCGTGGTGAGTTGCTGCACCACCCCGTGCCCTCCCCTCTCCTCCTAGCTCGTCCCCTTGCTCGGCATCGTCGAGCGCTTGCACGCCCCGCACGGCGTCGTCGCCATGTTTTCCTCTGCTCGCTGCCCGGCCGTGTATCCGGCCTAGGCCGGGTGGAGAGCCATTGCTCTCTGGCCCATGGCCGGCCCGTCAGCCGGCCCAGGCTGGGTGAGAGGCCGGTGGCCTCTGTTAGTTGGCCGGCCTGCCAGCCGGCCCAGGCCGGGCTGGAGGCTGGGTTGTTCTGTTTTTTTTTTGTTGTTGTCTCCTCGCGAATTATTTTGTCGACCTCCCCTCTCGCGCATGTCTTCCGCCACTCCCTCGCACACTTAGGGACATCGATCCCCGATGATTCCTACTAGTTCCTCTCCCCCTTTTCGAGTCGGGTAAATAAAATATTATCGTTGGATTTAAAGAAATAATCAAAAGTAAATATTTAAAAAGAGGAAGTATAAAACTAATAACTTTTGATCGGGACCTCAGAAAAAGGTGTTCGATATACCAAATTGTTCAGAAAAATAAGAATCACCCAGAATCATCATCATCATGCATAATTGCTCACAATTACAATAATGTGCTCTAGTAGTAATTAAAATCACTAAGTTTAAATATGGGGTTTATTCCAATTAATGCCATAAACATAATGGGGACCCCATTTAACTTGTTGATCATGTTCAACGCTTCTAGGGTGCACTTAAAATGTCATGTCATCATTTTTGTATGCATTGCACAATTGCCATGTGTTGATTGTTGTTTTTGCTTTCCGGTGTTGCTTGCTCTCCGGTAGATCACGAGTTCGGAGTTGAGCATCATCACTCCGACGAGCAGTTTGACTCCTCCGCTCAACAAGGCAAGCGTAATCCCCCCATCTGAGCATATCTTATCCTATGTTTCCGCAAATATTTTCTCCACTATAATATTGCATGCGGTTCCAAATGTCAATTTTATTGGATTAGAGTATCCTATAGTTGCATTAAGATTCCGATGCCAATACCTGTTTCCCTCCTATTATCCATAGGATTGTATTGTTGGCCTGAGATACTTATTTACGCTATGTTGATGCTTAGCCATGCTTAGTAAATGCTCAGCTGTACGATGGATGGTACATGTTGGAAACAGGTGATGAGTTGAGAATGATGGTGGAGAAATTGTGGTGACGGATAATAAAATGCTTAAAGGTGGGGATGAGAGGCCACTGTGGTTGTGGTGCTTTGTCTCGTTCTCGCCGCCTAGGTGCGAGTTCTATACCTCTTGAACCAAGACTGAGCGTGCAACCATGCGTGAGGCCTATGCAATTGCAGGAACCCTCATAGACTAAATAACTCGAGCGGGGCTAGCCAGGGTCCTCTAGTTCGGGCTTCCATTTGCGCGTGCGTGATGATGGTGGGATGAACTGAGATGAGGATGGTTGTGTTAGGAAAATGAGTGGCCACGGGACAGGGGATTGGAGGAGACACCAAACCTGTTCCGTCCTCACTGATGATCCTGGGTTAGTCCTTAACGAGGGAGAAGTCGACACCGCTCCCACCCAGCCGGCTTTCCATGGAAGAGAGCTAATTGTACAGGTAATGGGCCGGACGGTACGCGTGGCGAAGGAGCTGGGGCCCCTCGGGACTCCGGGGACTTCCACTTTGTACACCCATGCAGGGATAAATCTTTTCGAAAAGCCGTGTCCGCGGTTATGGACGACTTGGGAATGGACGATGATCATAGAATAACTTGAACGGAATGATTAAAAATTTGTGTACTAAAGGTACTACTAATAACCAAGGTTGTCTTCCTCGAGGGTGATTCGGGGAGGTGCCTAGTAGATAGGTGATGAGAATGGTGATGGTTATGATGGAATTGGTTACCAGAAAAGAGGTTACTTCTTACCCCCTTTTTCAAAATAATCTGATTAGTCGATGCCATGGAGTATGTCTTTTTAAAATAAAATCAGCTTTATGCAAAACAGCCATAAAACCTTGAAAGCCAATCATCGAGCATATATTAGCTCTTAATCTTGCGAGTTCGTCGAACTCAACGTCGTTTGCTTATTTTCAGGGGAGGACTTCACCGCCCTCGAAGGTGGGTTCTTTGTGGACGTCGACGAGTAGTCTGGGGTTCCCAGGTGGCAGCTTGGGACATCCCGGAACAGCTGGCGCTGGATGTTTATTTGCAGGCCTCTTAGGCCATAATTTGGTTTTTGTTGTTTAGAACAACACACTTCGCTTTCCGCATGTTGTATTGTTGGGTCTGTGACCTCTGGTTGTCATTTGCTATCTTTCTCTATTATAAGAGTTGAGCTATATGATTTTGTGTCGTAGAGTCTGTGATGTGCCAGTTGTTCCACAAGTCTTGATCTCTCTATTATGCTTTGATAGTGTGTCTGGTGGTATCGGATAACCGGGGACACAGTATCACTGTATAGCAGTCGGGTCAGGGCGCCACACTCTCCCTCCTAAAGAGGGAAAGAAGGGAAAGAAGAAGAAGAAGAAGAAGAAGAGGAGTAAAAGGAGAGAGGAAACGGTATCCTACCCTAAGCATGTTGCTCCTTTCATAGCTGTTTCTGATGAGTCTAAATTTATTGATGATGATTATATGCCTGCTACTTATAGTAGTGATCATGATTGGAAAAAGCACACTACTTTTGATATTGAAAATATCTTTGGTACCAATTCTGAAAATGATGATGTTAATAATTGCTATACTATTAGTACTATCCATGTTCCTTCCAATGATGATATGGAAAGCTCTAAGCTTGGGGATGAGGTGTTTGAAAATCCTTTTGCTACTAAGAATTATATATTTGTGATCTCTCCTAGTGAGGTTTTTGAAAATCCTTTTGCTACTGATGATTATATATTTGAGACATCACCTTCTAGTAAAAATGATGATGATATGTTTACAAATAAACATACTTTGAAAGATAACTATTCTGTTGTTTTGATGATACTATGCCTCCAATCTTTGATAATTATTGTGATGATAACTATGACATAGGTTATAATTACAATCATCCTCATGAAACTTGTCATAGTTATGGAGGGATTACCCAAAACCATCCCTCTAATATACAACTTGTCTATCATGTTCGAGTTCTTTATGATGATCCTACTCCCATTGTTATTAATAAGAAGGACTTTGCTTATGTGGAAAATATTGATACTTTTATGCATATGGATCATGATAAGAATGTTTCATGTGATGGTTATATTGTGGATTTTATCAATGATGCTAATTGAAGTTACTATGAGACAGGGAGACATGGATTCATATATCACAATAATATTAAGTCTCCTCTCTTTATGTTGAAAGTTTTGATGTTGCACTTGTTTTGCCTTCCTATGCTAGTCACTTTGTGCTTCATTGATTTATTTTCTTACAAGATTCCTTTGCAAATGAAGTGGGTTAGACTTAAATGAGCTTTATATTTGCTTCTTGATGCACTCTTATATGTTCAACTCTTATTCTATGAGAGCATCATTGAAATCATCATGCCTAGCTAAAATGCTTTAAAGAAAAGCGCTTGTGGGAGACAACCCATTGTTTTTATTTTCTGCTATTTTTATTTTATTGAGTCAAGGAGCTTGTCTAATTCTATAACAACTCCTTTGTATCTTTTATTTATCGTTTAGTTGTGCCAAGAAAAGTCTCTAATGATAAGATGATGCTAGATTTGGATTACTGCGCAGGAACAGATTTCTGCTGTTCACTGTACGAACATCCTAAATTCATAGAAACGTGATTTAAATCTGATAATTTTTGTGCATAATCCTGATGTATGTACGCATCTTTCGTTAGTTCAACGTTTGTCCATCTGAGCAACGTAAGTGCCTCGGAGAAATTCGTCTTTACGGACTGTTCTGATTTGGACAGATTCTGTCTTTTATTTTGCATTCTCTCTTTTACAAGTGTTAAGTGGGATTCTTTAAGGGTGGAAGAGCTTCACATAAGGCTAGTAACAGTAGTTAATGTTTAAAATAATGGTCATGTTTGCGTCTTTACATAACATGTGAGTTTTTGATTTGATGCACTAACCCTCTAATGAGAATTATGTTGAGTTTGGTGTGAAGAAAGTTCTCAAGTGTCAAGAGAGAAGAGTGATATAATAGGATCAAGAAGAGTGAAAAGCTTAAGCTTGAGGAGGCTCCCATGGATCTCCCCAACATATTTCAAGAAGACTCAAGCGTCTAAGCTTGGGGATGCCCAAGGCATCCCCTTCTTCATCGACAAAATTATCAGGTCATCTCTAGTGAAACTATATTTTAATTTCTTCACATCATATGTGCTGTTCTTGGAGCATCTGTGTGCTTTTACTTTCAATTTGTCTTTGTTTTATTCTCTGGTCACTACAATGCTTGATCACAACACTCTTGTTTGGGAGAGAAACACGCTCCGCTTATTCATTAGAATACTCCTATTCTTCACTTATACTTGTTGAGTATTCCTGTCTAGCGCTGTTAAGCTTTTAGCTCTTGTTTTCATGTATCTCTTGTTCAGAGCTATTAGTTATTTTAAAAGAAAGTACTCTCTTGCTTCACTTATACTTGTTTGGAGAGTTATTTAAATATCTTGATTGGTGTTTGGTTGGAACAGAAAATGTTATGCATGTGGTAAATGGTATAATGGAAAAGGCTTACATACTCTTGTAGATCACTATCTTGGATAATTTGATACTTTTCAATTGTTTTGAGTTACCAAGTAGGTCATGTTTAAACTTTTGCATCATGTAAGTAAAGCCCATTAGTGGAGAACTACCGTAAAGCTTGTTTAAATTTGGTTTGTATAAGTGGTAATTCTAAGGTCTAGATATTTTCTAGTAAAAGGGTTTGGTTAACAAGAAACACAGTGTGGAGTCTTATAATCTTTCCAATATATTGTCATATAATTCTTGGTGTACCGGTTGATAGTCTGTGTTTGCTTAAATAACCTTGCTAGCCTAAACTCTGTACTAAGCGGGAATGCTGATTGTGCATCAAAATCCTTGAGCTAAAATCCATGCCATCTATGTCCACCATAACTACCTATATGTGGTATTTTCTTGCCACTCCAAGTAAATTTTTCATGTGCTATCTTTAAACTATTCAAAATTGTTACTATTCCCTTTTGTGTCAATGTTTACCAAGCTCATGAGGACGTGGTGGATGTCTTTATTTCACTTGTCAATCGGACTTTACCTCCAGACTAGCGGCATATACATCCGCTTATCTACTAATTTTGCAAAAAGAGCTGGCAACAGGGTGCCCAGTCCCAATTAATTACAACTTTAACCGCTCAATCTCTTCACATTTTGTCAACTGAATACTCAGTGAAACATCTGCATGTGTAAACAAAAGAGAAAGAGGGATGATCTGCCTTGCTGGTAGAAATAACGTCCTTCATGGGAGCCGCTCTTAAAAAGTCTGGTTGGTAAGGGTAATATCGTACTGTCTACTACTGATTCGTTGACCAATTAACACACACCTCTCAAAACTAAATTTTTACTCTCTATATGATTTCAAAAACTAAAAAGCTCTAGCACATGATTTATTTCCTGCTTCCCTCTGCGAAGGGCCTTTCTTTTTACTTTTATGTTGAGTCAGTTTTCCTACTTCTTTCTATCTCCACAAGCAAACACTACTGTCAACTTTGGTACAACAATTGTTATATGCTATATATTGGACTTATTATACTGCTTTGTATTGACAATATCCATGAGATAAAAATGTTGAAGTTGAAGCAAATGCTGAAGCTGAAATCTTCCTTTGTGTTGGTTATATACCTTTTACTTAGAATCTATTGCTTTTTGAGTTAACTCTTATGCAAACTTATGGATCCAATGTCTCCAAAGTACTATTCATAAAAAAGTTTTGCTCATATGATTCAGTTGTTTACTCATTACTTATTTGGTAGAAAACTATAGACCATTGACTTGTATCACTTCATTCATATATGCCTTACAATATTATTTGATCAAGATTGTGTTGGTAGCATGTCACTTCAAAAATTATATTTTTTTACGGAGATTGGGCAAAGGAAACCTTGTTGGAGTCGAATTGGGACTTTCCTGAAATATGTCTGAGAACTTTTTACGGAGATTGTCAGTTTGACCCTTGAAGACGACGTCAAACGGAAACCTCGTTAAATACAAAGTTGTCAGAATTTTCCATACGCTTCGTTTAAGCCCAAGAACAGCACAATACAAGAATATATATAAAGGGAGAAACCCTAGGTCAAGGGGCACCACTAATTTTCCTCCTTCCAAGCAGCCGTCTTGGGGTGGAGAACCTCCTCCATACCAGCACCATCTCCAAGGAAGAAGGGGGCCAAGGGCCGCTGCCGCCAAGGGCCGCCGCCGCCTCCACGGGTCGCCGCCGCCTAGGGCAGCCGCCGTCGCCGCCTCTCTCTGTCGCCTCCACGGGCCACCGCCGCGCCGTGGCTGCCGCCGGCCGCCGGCTCCTCTCCGGGCTGCACCTCTTCATCAACCTCTCCATCAAGCTTGCTCACCATGACCATGTGTGAGTAGTCTCCCTCGGGGCTGAGGGCTTGTGGCACCCCGATCCAGATGATCGAGTTACCCCATATACCAGTCCCAGAAACACTGGATATATGACAACTTGATAAACAAAGACATAACCAAATATATTCATGGCTCCGAGTTCGGATGGTTACATTATTACAACATGGGGTGAGGCTCCAGCGATTGCGCAACAGGCGCACACAACAGTATGTACATTATTTTTCTAACATCGAGCCTCTATCAGAGATCGCAGCGGGTACGTAGGTAGTAGCGTGGCAACGACAGCCTTATTCCACGGGGTCCTGCCTGGGATACTGATTCCTAGTTCTCGTACAGCGGGTACTCGGCTACGGGTGCCGCGGGGTCTGGCCACATGAAAAGCCAGGTGAGTACATTGAATGTACTCGCAAGACATTAGCCTAAAATCAAACAAGGTCTATCTACATGGCATGGCATAAGTTCGGAAAGTAGCATGGCATAAGTTCGGGTATGTATGTGCGAGTCCAAGCTTAACGGTTGGACTTAACTTACCTACTTACCTTAGTAGGGACGTTTCGTGTTATCAAGTGAGATCATGTTTCTCACTCAACAACTCGTAACCACAACGAGGCTTCCAAGCCTCTAGCCAACTCTGGCTTATTTCTCGATTCTCAAGTCATTAGCCAACTCTGGCTAGACTCTCAAATTTCCACGTGGTCGTTGGGTTTCACATTAATTATTTCTCCAAGTTCGACTGGACTGACTCATAGCGTGACTTGACCCAAACATCGTCCCATAACCTAGGGACAAGACTAGATTCTAGTTTTACACTCTCGAGAGGTTGCAACTTTTATCCACACGCTGAAGTCTAGGCTTGTACCGCCAGTACCGAAGTACTAGAACCGATCATGGCGACAGTACAAACCCACACTTCCACAACCGTTTATTCTACCCGGATACTCCCTGTGTAGCCACCGACACGTCCAAGGGACCAAGTCTTATGACGAAGTGAATCCGGCACGCCCCCAAAAGATGAGCGACGCCTAGCTCTGTAACCTTCGCAAGACTAGCCCCGACCACAAAGGTAACCGACTAGACTTGCCAAATGGGTGGCGTCAAAGGAGGCTTGATAGAATACTCGGCCATGGTCTGCCCATATGAACGACGCATGGTTGTGCTGGTTGTGCTTGGTGAGTGGCACTATGTGACAAATCTAGTCGAGGGAGGTGGTTATCTTTTTAGTCCAGTTTTAATTCTAGTCACCAATATGATCCAAGCAACACATGATATTCACATAATAATTCAAGCAGTAAATAAATTGTAATAACCTCCACGTATCAATGTCCAAAAAAAAACGGCGTCATCCGGATGACTGTGGCGGAGCTACCTCCGACCAGCGCCTTCTCGTTTGACAAGAAAAGAAACGCCAACCGGATGACTGTGGCGGAGCTACCTCCGACCAGCGCCTTCTCGTTTGACAAGAAAAAGAAACGTCAACCGGATAACTGTGCCGGAGCTACCTCCGACCAGCGCCTTCTCGTTTGACAAGGAAAAGAAACGTCAACCGGATGACTGTGGCGGAGCTACCTCCGACCAGCGCCATCTCGTTTGACAAAAAGAAAGGGTGTTGCGAAGATCAACAGATATATCGATGTGACAATAATTAATGCAACATGGCAGGTGAGATGCAACGTCAACCAATTTAAACAATCAAGAAACTTTCTAAAGTTCGACCAAGCTTGAGATCGGGTTAACGGCTTGCCTTCAGCAGTGGTGTAGGGTTCGGGAACAACTTCCACTTCATCGGAGAGGTTTAAATCTATTATAGGAAAAAAAATCCAAATAAATCCATTTTGGTCCCAATGGAAAGACATTTTTAAAACAAAGCTAACAAAATTTGTTTCATATTTTTCTGATCATTTTTTAGAGAGATATGGCCTTTCAAAGTTGGGTTTATTTTCTGCCTATTTTCAAACAGAAAAAAATAAAAGAAAACGTTTCGGTTAATTAATAAAATTCTGACCAGTGGGACCCAACTGTCAGTGGCCCACTATTTCGAACCGTTTCCTCGCGCGAAACAGAAGACAGGGCGGCCGTCTCCGGCGAACTCACCGGCGGCATTTTCCCACGGCTAGGGCGACGGGGAGGTGAGGGAGAGGAAGCAGCGCGGCTCAGGGAGGTCCTGCGCAGCTCGTCTGCGCACTCGAGGTTGACGGCGAGCTCGGGCGGCAGCGGAGCATCTTCTCCGGCGGCGGTGGCGTCGGGTCGATGATGAACTCGTCGATTCCGGCCACCAATTACCCCGGCAAGCACGGCAGGAGCATCGTGGTGATCTGGGGAGGCTCTGGGTGGAAGGAACCGATGCGGGAGACGCTCTAGGTGAGGAAATCGAGCTGGGGTCAGTGCGGCTATGGAGGGCTCGATTCCGGCGAGGTGTTGCTCCTCTAGCTCGGATACTGCGGTGGAGGATGATTGTGAGGGTGTGAGAGGTGGTGCCGTGATCGGAGGGTGCTGGGGTGCCTTCTTATAGGCCGGAGAAGAGGTGGCCGTCTTCAATGGCGTGGCGAGGTGGCAGCGCGGCGTTGCAGCCTGTTCGTGCGGCGCGTCGCGAAGTAGCTGGCACAGGAGCGCACGAGGATAATCTCCGGAGCACGGATAAGGCTCGGCGGCGGAGGAGCCACTGACCAGGGGGCCCACGGTGGCGCTGTTCTATACGGTGTGTCGTCTAGCGGACGGCGACGCTGTGCGTGCGGCGCGTCGTCGAGCGGCGGGGACGCACGGGAGGGGATGGGGAGGCTACGCGTGGCGGCTGGGGTCGAGGGGGTGGAGGGAAAGCAGGGGGGCACGAGGGAAAGTAGCGGGGAGGCCACCGGCGACGACCAAGAACAGGCGGCGCTCCACGGCCACGTCCATGCCTATGTTGGCATGGTCCAGACCATGCCAATGTCGGCATCGACACCGTTCTCTCAGCTACGGTCACCAAATGGGATGGGGTTTGCGTCACTGTGCGCCAAATTTAAAACCCTACCACTTTGCTGACTAAAGTTTTTGCAAATTCGAAAGTTGGTCCGTGTAGAAATGTTGAAAAATAGTACTGGTCAAAAGAAGGACAGTGATTTTGGAGAAGTAAATGATTTTTGGTTTGATCAAGATTTTGTCCAGAGGTGTACCCTTCCCTTGTGCTTGCATCTAGGTCCTTGTTGCTCACTACAAAAATCATTTGAATAGTTTTTGAAAACTTTTGAGTTAGAGGGCAGAAACTTGGTAGAATTAATCAGGGGTAAATCCTCAAGTAAAAATCAAATATTTTTACATAATTAGGCTACATATTGCCTAGGGATCAATCCCTGAATTTTGGAGGATTTTTTAGAAGATATTTAATACACTTCCTTTGTAAAGCTCCAATAAAAGGATTTTGGTATATAAGATAAAAGAAAATATTAAGAAAAGATTTTTGGGTAAAAGGTCAAGTAACAAGTGTACCAAGTGGAAGAGAATCCAAAACACAAGATCCCAAGCTTGGACAAGGATTTGTAAAAGATTGCAAATTGAAGTGTCGTTAAACCAAGGGAAAAAATTAAATCCAAAGCCAATAACAATATTTTTAAAAGATTTTTTTTTTGAGAGGCCAAATTTCAGGATGTTACAGACCTTCCCCCCTTAAGTTGAATCTCGTCCTCGAGATTCCATTTGCTCGTTGAACAGGTACAGATATTCAGTCCTTAACAAATCCTCTCGTTCCCAAGTAGCTTCGTCTTCAGTGTGTTTATCCCATTGTACCTTGTAGAACCTTGTGACTTTGTTGCGGGTGCGGTGTTCTGACTCATCCAAAATTCTGACTGGGTGTTCCTTGTAAGTCAGTTCGCTGTTCAAATCCGGTTCCCTAAAGTCAGCCTTCTTGGTTGGTGGTAAGATGCATTTCCTTAGCTGGGACACGTGGAAGATATCATGCACTCCAGCTAGTTCTTCCGGTAGTTCTAGCTGGTAGGCTACTGTCCCCTTTTTCGCCAAGATCCTGAAGGGGCCAATAAATCTCGGGGCTAACTTTCCTTTCATATGGAACCTTTTCAGGCCCTTGAGGGGTGTTACCCAAAGATAGACATAGTCGCTTTCTTCGAAGTGTATCTGACGGTGCCGTCGGTCGTAATAACTCTTCTGGCGAGACTGAGCTGCCTTGAGCCGGTCACGAATCAGATGTACTTGCTTTTCGGCTTCCAACAAAACGGTGGGCCCTAAGATCTTGCTATCTCTGGTTTCAGACCAGTTGAGTGGGGTTCGACACTTCCTCCCATACAGTGCTTCAAATGGTGACATTTTCAGGCTTCCTTGGTAGCTGTTGTTGTATGAGAACTCAGCATAGGGTAAACTATCTTCCCAACCTGTAAATCTTGTGGCAGGCTTCTCTTTCACATGGAATCTTTTGAGACCCTTGAGGGTTGTTGCGCTGCGCTGGAAAGTTCACTTGGTTGATGTTGATGGTCAGATGGTGTCAAACGGTGTTTGTTTTCATTTCTGAGGCGGGGTCTGTATCACCAAAGATGGCCCAAAGGAAAAAAATCGGAAAGCGGTGCTTGGCAACGAGATCCTTCGAGTTGGAAGAGTGGGAGGCTCCGGAATCGAATAAAACCAGTGCGGGTTTAGTGTTGATAGTACACGTACCAAGCACTCCATCTGAAGCTTCCTCTGATTCCTCTGCGGACATGTGGTGGACACGGGCAACTTGAGGTGGCTTGTTGTTGGAGTTGTGGTTGTTGCCGTGGCTGTTGTGAAGGGGGCAATCCTTGATGTAGTGTCCTGTCTTGCCACACTTGAAGCAGGAGTTGACCCTCTTGCCATCATCTACTAGGGGGCGCTTGTGGTAGAATCCTTCACGGGGATATCCATCCTTCCTGGGTTGATTCCAGGTGTTCTGAGGTGTTGAGGTCTGGTTGTTGGGCTGCCAGGTACGTGGCTTTGAAGTAGCTCCTTCATGCTGGTTCTTACGTGGCTCAAACTTCCGCTTGTGAGTGTCATAAATTGTGCGGTGCTCCTTTTCTGAGATTAGTGCAGTGTTGATCATGGCCTGAAAATCTGGAAACTGTAAAACGCTGAGCTGAGTCTTTATGGCCTGATGCATCCCATGAAGGAACCTGTCTTTCTTCTTTTCCTCTGTGTTGGTGTCCTCGGGTGCATAGCGAGCAAGGTTGTTGAACTTGGTAAGATATTCATTGATGGATTTGCTGCCTGGAGTAAGTGCCAGAAATTCCTGCTGCTTCATTTTTATAAGGCTTGAGGGTATGTATGCCTTGCGCAAGGCTTCCTAAAATTCTGTCCAAGTGACGGTGGGTCCATTGCCCCTGGCGTCCATTTGATTGTCCCACCAAACGTTGGCAGGGCCTTCAAGGTAGTGGGTGGCGAAGAGCACCTTGTCCTACTCGTCTACGCGAGCGAGCTCTAGTTTCTTTCCCAGGGTGCGGAGCCAATCGTCAGCCTCAAGCAGGTCGTCAGCAAACGAGAACTTTGGTGGTTGAGTACGCTGAAAGTCTTGCAGCTTCGAGTGGCCTGTGTGTGGGGCACCATGCATGGGCTTGCATGTATGTGCCAAACTCTCTCATGATCTATGTCAGGTGCTGAGTGTGACGCTCATCCATCATCATCATGAACTGACTTGGGCTTGGTTACTGAGTTGGTGGAGGAGGAGGTGTTTGTGGGGGCACGGGATCCTCGCACGCTTGTCGTGCGAAACGACGGACCGGGGTTCCTTGGCCGCCACTTGCACCATTATTGGGCCTCATCCTAGATGGCTGAACGTGGTGACGCGTACCATGAGCATCCATATGGGGGAAAAGTGCAACATCCAAGAAAAACCAAATGGAAACCAGGTTTGCAAAAACAACAAAGCACGGTGATATACAATGGCTGGTTGGGTTACAAGATCCTGGTTACTTGCTACATTACACGGAATGTAAGATAAAAGGTACAAGCTACTCAATACAAGATACAAAGTACATGATACAAAGTACAGGATACAAGATGCAGCATACAACTCTACCACTACATTATTCGAGCGCGTGATACAGCAGAAAGGTATGATACACTAAGCGATGCAGTCTCCGAGCGTCTAGAACTCCATCTCGAGGGGTGTCGCTGGCGGGATGATGTCGATGCCTTCCTCCTCGGGGCTGTAGTCAAGTGAAGCGCGGTCGTCTCGGGAGTCTCCGGAGTATGGGGGTGTGTCGGCACGGACGCGACGACGCTGAGTGCGCACCGAGGTGTAGCGTGAGCGGTAGCGGGTGGTGTTGCTACGAGTGCTGAAAGGTGGCAACGGAACGCGGGGTGCGGGCGTGGGGCTGAGTCTCCTCCTGTTCTGGTCAAGGGAGCTGCGGTTAAAGGTGGTAAACGGGGTGGACGGTGAGATCTAGCTCTGTGTGCTCTCGCCCTCCCGGCTCTGGCCAGGTTGGCACGAAGCGAGGCAAACTGGTGGAGGGTGTCGTGAAGATATTGGTGGAGGAGGGTGTAACACCCCGGCCACCCCCGGGCCGGGCCTATCACCCCTGGCAGCTCGCTAGGATCTCCAGACTGGCCCCACAGATCAACACTAGTCTTTTCTGCGCACTTTGTCCTCACTCGTGCACACCCGGGAACGAGTTCCCGGTCGGTCACCCATCCTTGGAGTACTCCGGGCCAAGCACGCTTAACCTCGGAGTTCTTTCCAGATGAGCTTCCGGAAAAGAAGTTGCAACTTGTTGATATGAGTATTCTATCAATCCTGTTAAGCCCTGAGCCAGGATCTCACATCCTTCCCCCCTTAGAAGACCGACGCCCTCGTCGGTCGACCTCCAGTCCAGGAACTTCCCCTCTTGGTACACGTCTGTGCGTCCAGTGCCGGCACATGCTCCACATGTCCGCGCCCCTGACCCGCACGCGCCCGTGTTGCCGCGAAGGTCGGCTCTGATACCAAATTGTAACACCCCGGCCACCCCCGGGCCGGGCCTGTCACCCCTGGCAGCTCGCTAGGATCTCCAGACTGGCCCCACAGATCAACACTAGTCTTTTCTGCGCACTTTGTCCTCACTCGTGCACACCCGGGAACGAGTTCCCGGTCGGTCACCCATCCTTGGAGTACTCCGGGCCAAGCACGCTTAACCTCGGAGTTCTTTCCAGATGAGCTTCCGGAAAAGAAGTTGCAACTTGTTGATATGAGTATTCTATCAATCCTGTTAAGCCCTGAGCCAGGATGTACATTATTTTTCTAACATCGAGCCTCTATCAGAGATCGCAGCGGGTATGTAGGTAGTAGCGTGGCAACGACGGTCTTATTCCACGGGGTCCTGCCTGGGATACTGATTCCTAGTTCTCGTACAGCGGGTACTCGGCGACGGGTGCAGCGGGGTCTGGCCACATGAAAAGCCAGGTGAGTACATTGAATGTACTCGCAAGACATTAGCCTAAAATCAAACAAGGTCTATCTACATGGCATGGCATAAGTTCGGAAAGTAGCATGGCATAAGTTCGGGTATGTAAGTGCGAGTCCAAGCTTAACGGTTGGACTTAACTTACCTACTTACCTTAGTAGGGACGTTTCGTGTTATCAAGTGAGATCACGTTTCTCACTCAACAACTCGTAACCACAACTAGGCTTCCAAGCCTCTAGCCAACTCTGGCTTATTTCTCGATTCTCATGTCCTTAGCCAACTCTGGCTAGACTTGTCGTGGGGTAGATAACACGGCAGATGCTACCTTGGGGTAGCTTGAGATGATGGGCAAGGCGACTCTGGTATCTGGGAGATTGTTTAGCACTGCAGGGACAAAGGGTTTACCCAGGTTCGGCCTCTCCATTGGAGATAAAGACCTACTTCCTGCTATCTTGTTATTGACCTCGATCTCGATAACCCGGCTACGACAACAGAGCCGGATCTCGATCTAGGTTACAAGGTTTGCTTGGTAGCGTAGGTTTCTCTCTATGATTCTCTCGCCTAAGCTTGGATCGTAAAGTTCTCCCTCAACTAGGGCTCAGGGACCGGTTTATATAGATGACCGGGTCTCCTGGCGCTTTACAAGATGAATCCGGGCTCTACCCAGACTTGGAATCCTACTCTAGCTCTTTTGGCCTTCGTGTCCTCCAAGTCCTGAACCGCGTCTGGTCATCTAGAACCTTTCCTTCCTGAACCGGGTTACCGCCAGACCTACTGGCCCAGCGACATAACCCGGCCCATGCTGATGGTTAGCTGGCCTAGCCGGGCCTCCTGCCTGGCGGGTCATGCTTCCCTCTTCATGGGCCTACCGGGTTATTATCCCCCCATCAGTAGCCCCTAGATTAACCTGGTTGCCAGGTTGGCATGCTCTGCTTCTATTCTTGAATATTGCTTCTTTGAGCAGAACTGTTATCCTAGCCAGCCGGGTTAATCACCTGAAACGTAAAATAACACCATAACAAATTAAATACCACAGTACGTCTCTTTTCTCCTTAGCTTGGCCAGCCCTTCTTGGCGGTTCACGCCGTAACCCGGCTATCTCATGCCGGGTTCATATGCCTCCGGGTTTCGTACTTAACACTTAGTGAAAATCTCAACTCAGCTGTTGGTCCATCACCGACCATAAACTTGGTCAGCGAATATTCCCTTGTTTCTTCTGCTTGTCGTTGACTTCCAGCCAAGACACTTATCTTATCCATTCAAGTTTTACCTCAATACCCCTAGGGTTTTCACCACGGTTATAAATAGAAGGCCACAAGACGCGCAGTCTTTTTCCCCATTCCGTTCATCTTCGTCACCTTCCTCGCGCCCGCACTGTAGCAACCGCAGATCCAATCTCCAATCAAGCCTCCAAATCACCGCGAGAAGATCCACAGGTACGATTCTCTCACGCATCCGTATTTCGCATTTGATTCCGCTCTAAATCTTGCCCAAATTTACTTCGCATTTTCCTCTCCACACATCCACATCTACAGCTAGGGTTCCTCATCGCCATTGTTGCGGCCAGAGAACCTCAAAGCTCCGCAATCATGGTGAAGGAGAAGGTGAAGGCTGGGGGTCCCCGTGCCGCAAAGAAGATTGCAAAGAAACCTCCCAGCTCCCATGCTGGTGGATCTGGCTCCGCCGCCCCCGCTGCTGCTCAGGTCAACTGGACCAAATCCACTGTGACAAACCTGATGCTGCAAGAATACGTGAACTGCGGGAGCTCCCTCCCAAAGAAGAGATCAGCTGGCGCGCTGCTGGGGAAGAAATCCGCCCCAGCCCAAAAGAAGGTGAAGTGGTTGTTTTCCTCGATCATGTACAGCGCGGTCTTCGCCCCGCAGGCTCTCTGTTTTTCCGCCGGGTCTTGAAATACTACGGCCTTAGGCCTCAAGATATTGCACCCAACTCTATGCTGAACATCAGCAACTTTGTTGTGTTCTGTGAGGACTACTTGCAAATGGCTCCAAGCCTCGACCTTTTCCTTGAATTTTTCTACTGCAACCCATCACGCAAGGACCAACTGAGCCCTTATGGTGGAGTTGCAATTCAACGCCGGAGGGAATGCGATTTCCCAGCCCTTCTTTTAGCCAGCCATCCCAAGGGGTGGCAAAACACATACTTTTACTGTAAGGACACCTCACCCGAGTCTGACGACGCCCGTTACCCGGCTTTCCGGAACTCGGGCTTGACATACGAGGCCAAGATGAACAGCTACGCTGCAGATGCGGACCGAGTCAATCTCGAGCCTACACTTCGCCGGGCCAGAGCTTTACTCGCCCATGGCCTCAAGGGCACAGACCTTGTCAAGTGCTGGATTGGTTGGTTTATCCAACCACTCAGTATCAGGACCCGGCTATTTTGCCAATACACTGGTGAAACCACAGATAACATGCGTTATTCTGAGATGACGCTAACTGACGATCAGATTGTGAAGAATGCCAAGAGACTGCTTGGCGAAAAGAAAGATGCCATCGCACTGGACGGGCTTGCCCCATTTAGTGCTAAGAATAAACCCTCCACGGTAAAAACCAATCCTTGATCATTTATGCTAACTTTAACCCGGTAATTTCATCCATAGAATGTTACTTACTTTAACTGCTTTTTCTCAGGACTCCAAGTGGTGGAGCGTGGATTTTACTCCCACATCCTCTCCTGATGGAGAAGACACAGAAAGTGAAGATGATGAAGAAGAAGAAGAAGAAGGTGAGCTAGACTCTGTAGGCCGGCTCTTCATCCAATTGATTAACAACGAAGTCCCCAACAAGGACACCTCTACTGATAACCCGGCAAATCTTATTCCAGGCCCTACTGACCCGGCTTCTGACGTACTGCCGGGTCCCCAAACTGCTGAACCTCCTACTCAAAAGAGGACCCGGGCCACCATTGCTAAGGTACCATATTCTCGTTTCTCATTTACATGATGAACTCATCTCAAACTTAAGCACAAACACAGGAAAAAGAAGCTGAGAAGGAGGCTGAGGCGAACAAGAGGCGCCGAACCCGATCTTCTACAAGCCACGTTTCCCTGAGCCCAGGTATCCCTCAACGCTCTTTATCAAGCTGGGCCAAATCCATCCAGAAGACGCCCAGCAAACAGTACCCTTTAGCTGGCAAGATCCGGGTCGCTAAACCATCTCGTTTGTCAGATTCCTCCTCGGATGGTGTTAGCACACCCGAGGATTTCCATATCAACACCGGGTTAGAAATACTCACACACCTTTTCCATACCTATACTTTACTGCCCCTTTTTTGCTTGACTAAATCACTATCTTGTTCCAGTGCCAGAGCCTTTGCGGATGAAGACCCGGACTCTCCTCCAGCGGCGTCTCCTCCTCCAGCAACAGCAGAGCCTTCTCCTATGGAGGCACATACTGAAGAATCGGTGGACAAAGACGAACCAACGGAGCATGTAACCCCCGTGGCTTCTCCAAAAAACACAGTTGATCCTGTGCCAGAATCCTCCCCAGCTACTCATTCGCCCGGGTTAGGCTCTGGAACTAAAGAAGATGAAGTACAAGTTACTGGAACCCGGCACGTTCCAGTACAAGTGCTCCCGAAACTCTTGCCAAGGTGCCAGCTCCAGATGCTAACCCGGCGTCTCCTGCCAAGGGAAAGAACCCGGCTCCTCATCAGATTTGCCGGCTCTGGGTGCCATGTCCGTCCAGCCCTTTGCGATGAATACTTTTCTCGCCTTGCTCAACACAAGAACCTGGAGACAGAACTGGTCGCCCTGATTCAGAAACGATATCAGGTACACACTTATTTCCTGCCTTTATATTTTCTTGCATAACTATATCTTGAGTAGCCCCCAAGCTCTAAGTTCATCACTTGTTGATGAGCTTGGTGCTTATAATATGAATTCCTCTGGTAAAAAACTTCAATCCTGTAGCCCCCAAGTGCCGGGTTGTCTGTTCACAGCAACCTGGGACTAAAAACTTCCATCATTTAAAACTTGCCAACTTTCACATCAAAACTTGAACACTGTAGCCCCCAAGTGCCGGGTTGCCTGCCTGCAGCAGCCTGGGACTACCATGCATCCACATTGCCTCTTATGCACTATTAAGAACGTCAAACGTGTAGCCCCCAAGTTCCGGGTTAACTTGCCTGCGGTAACCTGGGACTAACATAATCTTTTATATTTTAACAGGAAGACCACGCCAAAGCCGAGGCAGAAATCACCCGGCTCAAGGACGTTGCTAAAACTGAATCTGAAACCCGGGTGACGCATGCTGAACAGCTGCAAACCCTGAAGAAAAATGTCACAGAGCTAACCCAGGAAAATTCTGACCTCAAGAAAGAACTGGAGGAACATGAAGAACACTGGAACGAGCAACGCGCCAACCTCCAGAAGCAACTAGATGCAGCTATCACTGAGCTAACCCGGCTGAAGAAAATGATCACCTCTATGGTTGAATCCTTAGTGGGTAAGCATTACTCCTTTGAACTCGAACTGAACTGAGCAAGCAGACCCGGTTTTTAAATCTCACTGTTATGCCTTTCCTTACCCAGGCCCTCGTGATGGGAACCTTCGCAAAACTGCTGCAGAGAAGATCAAGTGCATGTACACGCTGACACGTCAGCTGTACTTTGGCAGCTGCGAGGTCATCAAAGCCGCAAGGAATTGGGAAACCCGCCAAGCGCGTACACTGAAGTCCTTGGGCATCTGTCAACAATGCCACAATGGATACATTTGCTCAAGAGATCTGCATGCCGGGCCGGGGTGATGCGAGGTCTTGCTTTGGCAAAGGCCTACCATCCCCAGCTAAACCCGGCTCCCCTGAAGAATGGTTTTCCCCAATTCAACACTGATGGCAAGGAATTTGACAAGAAGTGCTACTCCCGGGTTGTGAAGCAAACCCGGCACGTTGCCACTGTGATTGCCAGCAAAATGAAGCTCACCACGTTGCAGTTTGGATACACCGAAAACGATGAAGAGATCATGGATGACGAGCCACAACGCATCGATCTCCTGCAAAGCTACAAGGATTCCATTGATCCAGCAAAGACTGCTCCCGGTACCTCCACTGCACCCAGCTCTCTACGCCAACTGTTCCTCCCCATCACGGGCCACAGTTGAAGAAGTTGATGAAAACTACTTCCAATCACTTCGACAAGTCACCCGGCGCAAGATCAAGGCCAAGGAGACAGAAGCTAACCCGGCGGCCGCCGAGGAAGATGACCCGGCGAAAACCACCGAAGAACAACCATCCAGCTCGCCTCCCCGTGACCCGGCTCCTGAAGCCGAGGCTTGAAAACTTATGCAGATGCTTTCATCTCTGCAAAAAACAATTTCATTCGGCCCTTGGGCATGCTATTGTAATAACTTAGCGCTACAATCTCTTGCTTGCAGTGGTGTAGTAGTACACCTTTGAAACTTTGCTTTTATTCACTTGAAACTTTTGTTTATGATACCTCTCTGTGGTTTTGATGACCCTTTTGATTTCTTTAACTGTGAGCCGGCTTTCGCATGGATACCCTGTCGCAACTTCGCTGAGAAAAACAGGGTCGAACCAAGTCCCAACGGGCCTCATGGTTGATTGAATTTCCAGGTGAGCAATCAGGCCATATAATTGCGAGTCACATCAGCTCAACAGCAAGATAACCAAGAACAAACTAGTGGCATAAAAGCCGGGTCTTGGGATTGCAGCTGCAAACTATTCAAGTAAGAGCCCCCAAGACCTGGATCAATGTTTATAAAGTAATGGCTTAACTATGCAACATTACCCCATTGATCCACATAATGGTGGGACACGCTCTCTGGGTGTCCTCAAAGATAAAAACAAATATACACTTGTTCTAGGACAAAAAACATAAACAACTGATACTTAAACTAAATATGCATGTACTGAATCCGAAATACTAAAGCTAAAAACTGCTCTTACCGGGTCACAAAAATTTCGAGCCCGGATAATCGTATGAGCCGGGTCTTGGGGAAAAACTTTGCCACCTCAATGACCAGCCCCCAAGACCAAGCTGAACAAAAAACTGCTACAGCATACATTAACAAAGAAAACAATTGGCTTGCCAATATAAACTGAGACTGAAACAAGACAAATTTATGTTCAACCTTTACTTTATTGATAGAAAAGGTTAGGTCAGCAAGCCGCCTCATAAAAAACCTTCCAGCCCCCTTAGGTACCCTGGTAAGGAAAAGAGCGCGTGTGAAACCTGCTGCCTGTTACATCGTGTATTACATCTCATATCTCTTTCTCATGCTAAGTATAGTATGGGCGCAGCTGGGCAATGTTCCATGGCCGCTCACGCTCTTCTAATGAAAAGGTAGAGTGCGCTGTGTCATTTACAGACTCGGACTTTTCTCTAGCATCCACCAAATAATATGAACCATTGTTCAATTTCTTGCTTATGATGAATGGCCCTTCCCAAGGAGGAGATAACTTGTGCATCCCTTCCTTGGATTGCGTCCATCGCAGCACTAAATCCCCCTCCTGGAAAGTGCGAGTTTCAACCCAGCGACTATGGTACCGCCTCAAATCTTGCTGATCTCTCCAATGCTTGTTCTCTGTTCTCCTCTAGCAGGTCCACAGAATCCTGCCGGGTCTGCTCGTTTTCTGTTTCAACGTAAGCCGCCATGCGAGGCGAGTCATGGATTATATCACTTGGCAATACAGCCTCTGCCCCATACACCATAAAGAAAGGGGTCATCTTGGTGGATCTGTTTGGTGTTGTGTTGATTCCCCAAACTACTGATGACAACTCCTCAACCCACGCTCCGGCGGCTCTGATACACGGGACCCGGAGACGTGGTTTCAAACATCGAAGCAACTCCTGATTTGCTCGTTCTACTTGTCCATTGGCCTGCGGATGAGCAACTGAAGCAACGTCTAAACGTATACCCTGGTTTCCACAGAACTTTGCCATCTCACCAAGGGACATGTTAGTGCCATTGTCTGTGATGATACTATGAGGATACCCAAACCTGTGTATGATCTGCTTCAAAAACTTGACTGCGGTAGCTGCTTCACAATTTGTAACAGGCATCACCTCAACCCACTTCGTAAATTTGTCAATGGCAACCAAGAGGTGGGTTTTCTTACAAGGAGACATGCTAAAAGGACCCACCATGTCAAGCCCCCAAACTGCAAAGGGCCAAGTCAGAGGTATTGTTCGCAACTCCTGAGCCGGCACATGGATTTGCCTCGCGTATCTCTGGCAACCATCACATCTGCTTACCAGGCGCTCTGCATCTGCCTGGGCTGTGAGCCAAAAGAAACCGTGTCTGAAAGCTTTTGCTACTAAAGACCTTGTTGAAGCATGATGACCACAATCTCCCTCGTGAATCTCCTTCAGAATTTGCCGGCCTTCCTTTCCAGACACACATCTCTGAAACACTCCGGAAACACTTCTTTTATATAACTCGCCGTCAATAACCACGTAAGCCTTAGTGTAACACCCCGAAAATTTAGACCAAATTTTAAATTTATTTTTGGACGCCGGAAAAACTTTTTCGGGTTTCTAAAAGTTTTCTTCGGAACCGTTGGTCTTGATTTGACTTTGGTTTCGCTCTCTCAGAAAAAAATTCCCGGCAATCCTCGATCCTGTCAACCTCCACCATATTTCTGTGCCGTTGTTTTGTCTGTCAAACACTGGTTCCCTTCGGTGATTCCAAAATCCTTCCGTTCTATTCCACAGAAAGTCTCCACCGCAATTTTTGCTTGGAATAAATTCTACCAAGCTACCATATGGTTCCCCCACACATATGCACCACTTCCATGGAAAAATATTTCCTAGTCCCATGTAATATTCCAAGGATTATTCCCATTCCCTTTTATGTCGTTTTCGATCCGGAAATTATCCAGACACCTTCCACCCATCCAAAAAAAATTCTACAATTTCGGGGAGATGCATGAATCCACCTCCTGAACATTTCACTCCACTGTTCCAACCTCATTTGAGCAATATTTGAGGTACTTCCTTTGTAATGCTCATTTCCTACCTATTAGCAAATCCCAAAGGAACCCCTCTTTGTATGTCTCCAAAAATTTCCACCAAAAGTACCAGAGGACCCCATGTCCATATAAAGACTATCCATGCAAAAATATGGCATACTCCAATGCAATATTTCCAAGTTATCCCATAATTTCAAAACTGCCATTTCTGATATAGAAATGTTTTAACCAAGCTAGACACCTCCAATAATCCTGATAAATTCAGGGTATGCATATTTTTGCATTTCCTTCATTTCATCTTTTGGAGCCAAATCCATTTGAGCAATATTTAGACCACTTCCTTTGCAAGCCCAAATTAGTGCCATTTCAACTTTTTCAAACAAACCTACACCTAGAAAACTCCAATGACCATGATACTTGGTTATCTTGACCACATGGTCCTTAGACACACAAAACCAGGAGGCCACACCAAGGGGAATTGTATAAATCTCTTTTTCATAAATCATGCCATTATGGCCATTTTAGGCCATCTTATGGAAAACCAACTTCCCATCATCCAAATGGCCTCAAACTCCATGGACACTCTCCCCTGACCACAACAACCCCTGCCTAATTTTGGGGAATTTATTTGGGTTGTGTAAGACCAAGATCATTTCATCGAGCACCTTCTGCATTTTTAGTTTTCTGAAAATCTTCCTCTGCAAAGTTGCAGCTCTTTGATGGTTTCTTGTTTGAGTGTGTTTGTTTTGTTCTTGTGAGCACCGTAGTGTCTCTAGTCTTGCGGTTGGACCATTGGTTTGGCGGGAACGCGCTGATGCCGCCTACGGCGCGCTCTGGGCGCCCTGGACGCGCATGTCGGCATGCCCATGTTCCCTGCCCCTTGTCCACTGCCTCGCTGTCCTGCGGAGCGACGCCGCAGCCGAGCCCACCCCCTCCCCTCGCTGCACGTAGCTCCGGCGAGCCAGCCCTGCCCAGGCCCCGCGCACCCCCAGCTCGACACCTCGCCGCCGACAACCACAAGACGCCGCACCGCCGCACAGTGCTCCATCAAGAGCAACCGACGCCAAGCTAGAGGACGCGCCGCCCACTCCAGTAACCCTCGTGCTCCCCCTGTCGCTCCAGCTCACCGTGCTTATCCTCCCCCCCCCCCCTCCTCCTCTGTGGCCACCCGAGCCCGACGCGTCGCCATGGCGACCACCCCCGTGCCCCCTGCCCTCTGCCTTCCCCCAGGCTATAAAAGGGGAGCACCCCAAGCCGTTCAGCTGCATCCCATTCTCCTCTCCCTCCCCTGGGCCTCTCTGTTCAGTTAGCTAGCGAATGGAGCTCGTTTTCGACCGTGGTGGCCGAAATCGTGGCCGCGGATCCTCGGATCACCGCGAGCTATCCCGAGCTTCATTCACCAATTAAATGGGTGGAGAGACTCCTCTTGATCCCCTCATTCTCCCAGTGCAATCCATTCGCGAAATAATGCACCGTAGCCACGGCACCATCCTCGACCGCCGGCGGCGAGCTCGCGGGTCGTGCACCGCGGCGTCGCCCCTGGCTCCCCCGTGGCCGTGGTCTCCATCTTCGGACGCGGAGCGGCGGGACGGTTCTCTCCCTGCCCTCTGTGGCCAGCGGCGTCCACCGGAGCGGCGGCGGCAGGCGGCGGCCGAGCCGGCCGTGCCGCGCCGTGCTCACCCGCGCGGGAAGAAGAAAGACAGCCAGCGTGGCACCAGCGTGGCGAGCTGGCGTCGCCGACAGGCGGGCCCGGCGTGGCCCAGCCGCCACGTAGGATAAGTGGAAGCGCCCTCCGCGCCTCTCCGCTTCCCTTACGCGAAGGCGTACTCTCGGAAAATACGCAACCAGCCCAGCCCAGTTGAAAAGCGGCCCGTTCTGTTTTTTTTTTTTTTTGGTGAGCGGCAGATAACTAATTTTCGCTCGCTCGTTTCTCTCACACCGTAGCTCCGATCGAGGCGATTCAAGTTCCTAAATTTTTGTTTCGACGAGCTCTAACCAGTAGTACTGGTTTCAACTTGTTCCAAGGAAGTCCCTGAGGTGCCCCTTTTGTGGGTACATTCCGGAGTTTCCGGAGAAGCAGCTTCCGACCCCGACGCCGCGAAACCACCCCGACCCTTCCAAGCCAAATGGATCTCCGCCTTCAGGCAAGCTAACCCCTTGCTACAAACCGTCCAGCAGTGTTTGTTTGTTGTTTTGCTTATTGCCTGCCGAGTATTATATGCTTGTCTGTTATATTACTATTACTGCTTGTCTGTTGGTTTGTCTGATTATTATTACATG
The DNA here is from genome assembly GCA_947311845.1 of Poa pratensis. NCBI lineage: Eukaryota > Viridiplantae > Streptophyta > Magnoliopsida > Poales > Poaceae > Poa > Poa pratensis. The sequence goes on from CAMZMU010000117.1 coordinate 73,307,780, forward strand.
TCTGTTTGTTGTCCGTACTTTTACATGAGCACTGTATTGCTGCATATGTCATGTTGCATTTTAAATTATTGCACTACTTTGTATGCGTATCTGTGACACTCCCACTTCCGGGGCAATGGCAGGGTCTCCCGCCTCAGCCGAGGAAGTGGGGGAATTATTACAACTGTGCGTCTCGCTTTGCGGGGCTTTGTTTGGTTTTTCAACTTCTTCTACGCCGAGGGGAGGAGCGGACGAATGTCGTCTTAGGATCCTCGGGGTTGGGGCATTCGTGTTAGTTGCCTCTTGTCCCACCGTCGAATATGGTTGGCTTAGGCCATCCGGACTGCGATGCTGGGAGCTGACTTTTCCGCGGTTCTTTTGCCGAGTTTGCTGACACCACGTCGAAGTAACCTTCGAGTGGAATGGATGCTCTCTCATTTTTATGAGTGCTTTTCGGTTATTCTTTTACGGTGCCACACTCACATTTCCGGGGCAATGGCAGGGTCTCCCGCCTCAGCCATGGAAGTGGGGGAATTACTATGCTATTATTATTATTGTTCTATCACTAACCCCCGAGTGACACCGGCCGGGTCTCCCGCCACCGTCACCCGGGTATTATTGTTGTTATTATTATTGTTGTTATTTATTTGCTATGTTTATTCATGCAAGTATTATGTTGTTGCTTTGTTATATGCTCTGCTTGTGTTGCTTGTTGTTTGTTGAAGCTGATACATGCAGGTTGTTATGTTTGTTGTGAAGGTTATGTTGGACTAACCCCCTGTTGTTTGGACTTGTTGTGTTGAAACTTGAATAAATTGAAACAACCCTCCAAGCTTCGATAGGGTCAGTCCATAGTGCCACTAATCTGAACATTGAACGCACTGCCACTGTCGCTCACATGGGCGGGCCTTGGCCTACGTAACCTATCAAGCCTCCTTTGATGCCACCCTTTTGGCAAGTCTAGTCGGATACCATAGTTGGTCGGGGCTAGTCTTGCGAAGGTTCCGGAGCTAGGCGTTGCCCATAGTTGGGAACGTGCCGGATTCACTTCTGCATAAGGCATAGAGATATGTCGGTGGCTATACGGGGAGTGTCTTGGTAGCGTGAACGGTCAGGTGAGTGTATCTTGCTGAGTTCGCCTTAAGGATGTTGTCCTAAAGTACCGGCTCAGTGTGGTGCACTTAGGTGAGTGGTATTTGCAACCTCTCGAGAGTGTCTAATCTAGATGTCTAGCCTTGTTCCAAGGATATGGAACAACAGTTCAGTGTCGGTCACACTGTGTGTCCTCGTCGAGTCCGGAGGTTAAACATAAGTGTTGTTTGAAAGAGAGTTAAAACAACCGGATTCACTAAATGAACAAATAAGTTGATGCAGGGAATGTTACTTGAGATGTGATTGTGAACCAAGTCTGGGATGGCGGTGTGATGAGTTGGGGAGCCTATAGTTAGGCCAGAGCCCACATCTACCGTGCATGCCTAGAGTGGAAAGATGAGGCCAGTGGGCCTAGCAGTGATCACAAGTGTTGTGTATTATTTGGTACCAATTGGTACACTCGTCTACTCGTCACAGGTAAGCCCGTTGTATGATTACCGGTGCACGATCCAACCCCACCTGGCTTGGACTCTGTACTGGTGATACCCCCGTTGCTTGCTTATGGCATGTTTGGTTGTCAATGACATGCTACTTTTATGCCGTGTGTCTAGAGTACACTTGCCATGTTGTAGGATTTTATTTACAGTGTATGACTTGTTGCATGATTGTTGGATTGTTTGTAGTAAGGAGCAATACTTGCTGAGTGCATATTTAATGTACTCACGGGCCTTGTGATTGTGGCCAGATATCGGCGAGGATTCATCTTCTACCTTAGCAAGGAGATTGAGCAAGAGCGTGCTAGGATCAGTAGCCCAGCCAGATGCCTGTGGAGTGGAGCCGCTCCAAGCCGCTGCCTTAGTCGTCTTCCGCTGCCAGATAAACCCCGTCCTGAGCCATGCTTGGCTTGATATTTTGTCACGCCTTGATGGCCTTGTAAACCATTTGTAGCACTATTGTGCCTGATTGTGCAATGATTTCCATTATGTTACACTGTCGTGACGTGCGGCCAGATATCCTGGGCTGGCGCACGGGACGACCGCCTCTCTGGAGATATGTTCCAGGGAGGGGTGTCACAGACAATGGTATCAGAGCGCCAGGCTGGCTGTAGACTACCCTAGCATGGAAACCCCAGCCTTACTTTTGCCCGACAAGGAGCCTGATGGATTTGACCCATCTCCGCCTAACCGGCATGGCTAGTGTCGGTCAATAGTATGGTGCAGTAGGACTTGTCCCAATCCTTACCCAACGCGACTTGCCGGTTTCTTCCTTGAGAAGGAATCGACACCTACCCATTAGTATGAGACCCAGTCCTAGCTGCCATTTATCCCCACCCTCGCCTGCTATCCTTAGCAACCCAAACTCTCTTGAAGCAGGATCCCGCAAAGGAATCTCGCGTTCTTATCTCATCCTACACCCAGAGCCAAATAATCCGATGGCAAACCCCAAGGTCGTCCTGGAGACCACTGCCAAGGATCATAGCGGATTTCCACTGATGCTTTCGGGAGTCGTCTGTGATCTTCTTGGCAGGCCTGCTCGCCCCGGTATGTGGTGTACGAGAACTCTCTCTCGCCTGCCGGGAGTGAGTTTCGAGCAGACGTGCATATCGGCTCGTGCCCGTTAGGCACAAGTCAGTCTTACGTGATCCAAGGAAGGAGCATGCCCACTCTTCCTCAAGCCATCCAGGTAGTAGCCTGGGAAGGTCTCGTCCGCCTGCGGTACTCAGAACCGGCAATGGCGGAAAGTCGAGCTTTCCACCTTCTCCCAGCCCGACCCCAGGATGGTTCGGAAGCTATCCCAACTCCCACTAGAGGGGAAGTCGACCCTGCCGTAGTCACGCTGGTCAACTACGGAGCGGCAATGACAAAGTTTTGCCAATCCCTGTGGGATGAACTCTTCACCACAAGACGCAATCTTGGTAGTGCTCGCCTGCAACTGTGTGGAGCAACGAACCCACCTAGCCTCAACCTCGAGCCAGCTCAGAATACAGGACTTCCGTTCCCGTATGATTTGCCGGGATCCAGTCCTGATGCCTCTGGGACACAAACACTACCCCCAGTCCAGCAGTACCTCCAAGCAGGAGGTATAATCCTCGAAGGCGTGCCTGCAATTCCCCACCCGCGGGAGATAGAGATGTGGACACCACCCTTCGTCTCGGCCCCGCTCCACCGACTACCAGAGGCCGCCAAGCGGATTAGAACCCATGTTTAGTAGCCTGAGTGGTGCTTTTAGGTAAGAATCAGCAAGGTTGTTTGTTTTCCTGTGTTGGCTTGTGATGCCAGTTCTTGCCTGTTTTCTTGGTTGATGTCGAATCAGCCAAAATAAAACTTGGTGTTCTTATCCCCTGGTTGACCACTTGGTTGACACATGAAGAAATATCATGCCTTTCTTGTAGATGAAGGTTTTTTTTTTAGAAACAACAGATCACTTAAAACAGGGACAGTATATGTGAACCCAGACGCATATACCTACCTGTGAATTAACGCAAACTTTGAATGAGATTATTTTCTAGTAGGTAAATTATTTTGTGTGTGTGTTGCACAAGTTTAACTATTAAGTGGAAGTATTTAATGAGACACGTAACCCCGGTGTCCCGCTCACTTAATGTTGGCTCGTGCATAGGTTTGAAAAACTCTTACATGTGACACCTCAAGGTTCCTCACCCAATATGAGCCTTGTGTCTTTGCATGTGAAAGAAAGGGGCCCGAGCCCTCCACGATGACCTCCATCACAAGCTGTAATTGCTTGTTGAGTATTCTACATCATGGAACACAGAATGACTTTTGGTAGGGTGTTTTTAGCTTGGTTGTAGACTTGCTTGTTTGCTGTTGCCATGGTTATGTCGTTTATGTATGCCCTGCCGTGTGAATGTTTGAGCAAAAACCACAGTTTGTATTTGTATACCATGGTGGTAGATCCTATTTGAATGATTGTGTGAGCCCCTGCCATGCCACCCCTAGAATGCATTGAGTACGATAAAAATATCGAGCCTTGAAGATACCTGGTTTTTAGGAAAAACCCCGTTGAGTGTTGATCTTTCTATACGTTTCCAACTATAGTCGTGGTAGTAAAAGTTTTGAAAAAGTTTTAAATATAGGGATATATCAAACTGTACAAGAGATATCTTGTATAACCCCGGGAATCTCTATAAGTCTCCGAATCTCGGGACGAGATTCTTTTTAAGGGGGGAAGGTTTGTAACACCCCGAAAATTTAGACCAAATTTTAAATTTATTTTTGGACGTCGGAAAAACTTTTTCGGGTTTCTAAATGTTTTCTTCGGAACCGTTGGTCTTGATTTGACTTTGGTTTCGCTCTCTCAGAAAAAAATTCCCGGCAATCCTCGATCCTGTCAACCTCCACCATATTTCTGTGCCGTTGTTTTGTCTGTCAAACACTGGTTCCCTTCGGTGATTCCAAAATCCTTCCGTTCTATTCCACAGAAAGTCTCCACCGCAATTTTTGCTTGGAATAAATTCTACCAAGCTACCATATGGTTCCCCCACACATATGCACCACTTCCATGGAAAAATATTTCCTAGTCCCATGTAATATTCCAAGGATTATTCCCATTCCCTTTTATGTCGTTTTCGATCCGGAAATTATCCAGACACCTTCCACCCATCCAAAAAAATTCTACAATTTTGGGGAGATGCATGAATCCACCTCCTGAACATTGCACTCCACTGTTCCAACCTCATTTGAGCAATATTTGAGGTACTTCCTTTGTAATGCTCATTTCCTACCTATTAGCAAATCCCAAAGGAACCCCTCTTTGTATGTCTCCAAAAATTTCCACCAAAAGTACCAGAGGACCCCATGTCCATATAAAGACTATCCATGCAAAAATATGGCATACTCCAATGCAATATTTCCAAGTTATCCCATAATTTCAAAACTGCCATTTCTGATCTAGAAATGTTTTAACCAAGCTAGACACCTCCAATAATCCTGATAAATTCAGGGTATGCATATTTTTGCATTTCCTTCATTTCATCTTTTGGAGCCAAATCCATTTGAGCAATATTTAGACCACTTCCTTTGCAAGCCCAAATTAGTGCCATTTCAACTTTTTCAAACAAACCTACACCTAGAAAACTCCAATGACCATGATACTTGGTTATCTTGACCACATGGTCCTTAGACACACAAAACCAGGAGGCCACACCAAGGGGAATTGTATAAATCTCTTTTTCATAAATCATGCCATTATGGCCATTTTAGGCCATCTTATGGAAAACCAACTTCCCATCATCCAAATGGACTCAAACTCCATGGACACTCTCCCCTGACCACAACAACCCCTGCCTAATTTTGGGGAATTTATTTGGGTTGTGTAAGACCAAGATCATTTCATCGAGCACCTTCTGCATTTTTAGTTTTCTGAAAATCTTCCTCTGCAAAGTTGCAGCTCTTTGATGGTTTCTTGTTTGAGTGTGTTTGTTTTGTTCTTGTGAGCACCGTAGTGTCTCTAGTCTTGCGGTTGGACCATTGGTTTGGCGGGAACGCGCTGATGCCGCCTACGGCGCGCTCTGGGCGCCCTGGACGCGCATGTCGGCATGCCCATGTTCCCTGCCCTTGTCCACTGCCTCGCTGTCCTGCGGAGCGACGCCGCAGCCGAGCCCACCCCCTCCCCTCGCTGCACGTAGCTCCGGCGAGCCAGCCCTGCCCAGGCCCCGCGCACCCCCAGCTCGACACCTCGCCGCCGACAACCACAAGACGCCGCACCGCCGCACAGTGCTCCATCAAGAGCAACCGACGCCAAGCTAGAGGACGCGCCGCCCACTCCAGTAACCCTCGTGCTCCCCCTGTCGCTCCAGCTCACCGTGCTTATCCTCCCCCCCCTCCTCCTCTGTGGCCACCCGAGCCCGACGCGTCGCCATGGCGACCACCCCCGTGCCCCCTGCCTCTGCCTTCCCCTAGGCTATAAAAGGGGAGCACCCCAAGCCGTTCAGCTGCATCCCATTCTCCTCTCCCTCCCCTGGGCCTCTCTGTTCAGTTAGCTAGCGAATGGAGCTCGTTTTCGACCGTGGTGGCCGAAATCGTGGCCGCGGATCCTCGGATCACCGCGAGCTATCCCGAGCTTCATTCACCAATTAAATGGGTGGAGAGACTCCTCTTGATCCCCTCATTCTCCCAGTGCAATCCATTCGCGAAATAATGCACCGTAGCCACGGCACCATCCTCGACCGCCGGCGGCGAGCTCGCGGGTCGTGCACCGCGGCGTCGCCCCCTGGCTCCCCCGTGGCCGTGGTCTCCATCTTCGGACGCGGAGCGGCGGGACGGTTCTCTCCCTGCCCTCTGTGGCCAGCGGCGTCCACCGGAGCGGCGGCGGCAGGCGGCGGCCGAGCCGGCCGTGCCGCGCCGTGCTCACCCGCGCGGGAAGAAGAAAGACAGCCAGCGTGGCACCAGCGTGGCGAGCTGGCGTTGCCGACAGGCGGGCCCGGCGTGGCCCAGCCGCCACGTAGGATAAGTGGAAGCGCCCTCCGCGCCTCTCCGCTTCCCTTACGCGAAGGCGTACTCTCGGAAAATACGCAACCAGCCCAGCCCAGTTGAAAAGCGGCCCGTTCTGTTTTTTTTTTTTTTTGGTGAGCGGCAGATAACTAATTTTCGCTCGCTCGTTTCTCTCACACCGTAGCTCCGATCGAGGCGATTCAAGTTCCTAAATTTTTGTTTCGACGAGCTCTAACCAGTAGTACTGGTTTCAACTTGTTCCAAGGAAGTCCCTGAGGTGCCCCTTTTGTGGGTACATTCCGGAGTTTCCGGAGAAGCAGCTTCCGACCCCGACGCCGCGAAACCACCCCGACCCTTCCAAGCCAAATGGATCTCCGCCTTCAGGCAAGCTAACCCCTTGCTACAAACCGTCCAGCAGTGTTTGTTTGTTGTTTTGCTTATTGCCTGCCGAGTATTATATGCTTGTCTGTTATATTACTATTACTGCTTGTCTGTTGGTTTGTCTGATTATTATTACATGTCTGTTTGTTGTCCGTACTTTTACATGAGCACTGTATTGCTGCATATGTCATGTTGCATTTTAAATTATTGCACTACTTTGTATGCGTATCTGTGACACTCCCACTTCCGGGGCAATGGCAGGGTCTCCCGCCTCAGCCGAGGAAGTGGGGGAATTATTACAACTGTGCGTCTCGCTTTGCGGGCTTTGTTTGGTTTTTCAACTTCTTCTACGCCGAGGGGAGGAGCGGACGAATGTCGTCTTAGGATCCTCGGGGTTGGGGGCATTCGTGTTAGTTGCCTCTTGTCCCACCGTCGAATATGGTTGGCTTAGGCCATCCGGACTGCGATGCTGGGAGCTGACTTTTCCGCGGTTCTTTTGCCGAGTTTGCTGACACCACGTCGAAGTAACCTTCGAGTGGAATGGATGCTCTCTCATTTTTATGAGTGCTTTTCGGTTATTCTTTTACGGTGCCACACTCACATTTCCGGGGCAATGGCAGGGTCTCCCGCCTCAGCCATGGAAGTGGGGAATTACTATGCTATTATTATTATTGTTCTATCACTAACCCCGAGTGACACCGGCCGGGTCTCCCGCCACCGTCACCCGGGTATTATTGTTGTTATTATTATTGTTGTTATTTATTTGCTATGTTTATTCATGCAAGTATTATGTTGTTGCTTTGTTATATGCTCTGCTTGTGTTGCTTGTTGTTTGTTGAAGCTGATACATGCAGGTTGTTATGTTTGTTGTGAAGGTTATGTTGGACTAACCCCCTGTTGTTTGGACTTGTTGTGTTGAAACTTGAATAAATTGAAACAACCCTCCAAGCTTCGATAGGGTCAGTCCATAGTGCCACTAATCTGAACATTGAACGCACTGCCACTGTCGCTCACATGGGCGGGCCTTGGCCTACGTAACCTATCAAGCCTCCTTTGATGCCACCCTTTTGGCAAGTCTAGTCGGATACCATAGTTGGTCGGGGCTAGTCTTGCGAAGGTTCCGGAGCTAGGCGTTGCCCATAGTTGGGAACGTGCCGGATTCACTTCTGCATAAGGCATAGAGATATGTCGGTGGCTATACGGGGAGTGTCTTGGTAGCGTGAACGGTCAGGTGATTGTGAACCAAGTCTGGGATGGCGGTGTGATGAGTTGGGGAGCCTATAGTTAGGCCAGAGCCCACATCAACCGTGCATGCCTAGAGTGGAAAGATGAGGCCAGTGGGCCTAGCAGTGATCACAAGTGTTGTGTATTATTTGGTACCAATTGGTACACTCGTCTACTCGTCACAGGTAAGCCCGTTGTATGATTACCGGTGCACGATCCAACCCCACCTGGCTTGGACTCTGTACTGGTGATACCCCCGTTGCTTGCTTATGGCATGTTTGGTTGTCAATGACATGCTACTTTTATGCCGTGTGTCTAGAGTACACTTGCCATGTTGTAGGATTTTATTTACAGTGTATGACTTGTTGCATGATTGTTGGATTGTTTGTAGTAAGGAGCAATACTTGCTGAGTGCATATTTAATGTACTCACGGGCCTTGTGATTGTGGCCAGATATCGGCGAGGATTCATCTTCTACCTTAGCAAGGAGATGGAGCAAGAGCGTGCTAGGATCAGTAGCCCAGCCAGATGCCTGTGGAGTGGAGCCGCTCCAAGCCGCTGCCTTAGTCGTCTTCCGCTGCCAGATAAACCCCGTCCTGAGCCATGCTTGGCTTGATATTTTGTCACGCCTTGATGGCCTTGTAAACCATTTGTAGCACTATTGTGCCTGATTGTGCAATGATTTCCATTATGTTACACTGTCGTGACGTGCGGCCAGATATCCTGGGCTGGCGCACGGGACGACCGCCTCTCTGGAGATATGTTCCAGGGAGGGGTGTCACACTTAGCCCGGCGCACAATTTGCCGGTATATAACTTCCTGCTCTGGCAGCTCTCCACGCAAAAGATACGCCAAATAAGGTTCTGTCCACTCTGGAATTTCGTGAGTTGCTGCTACTAATTGCGAATTCGGGTCTTCCTGGGTCGCAAGCTCTTCCACGTCCTGGGGCTTAACTGATGGAGTCCATAGATCGTCCAAGAAAACATTAGGTGGAACCGGCTCTCTACGTGAGCCGAGTCTTGATAAAGCATCTGCAGCATCATTTTTCCTGCGATCAATATGATCCACCTGACAGCCTGAGAAAAACCCGGCTACCCTGTCCACCTCTCTTCTGTAAGCCGCCATTGTCGCATCTTTTCTATCCCATGTTCCTGAAACTTGCTGTGCCACAAGATCTGAATCCCCATAGCAATTGATATGCTTGATGTTCATCTCCTTTGCCATACGCAAACCATGCAACAAGGCCTCATATTCTGCCACATTGTTAGAACAATCGAAGTGAATCTGCAAAACATAGCTCAACTTATCACCCTTGGGAGAAGTTAACACAACTCCGCTCCTGAACCTTGTGCTTGCTTAGACCCGTCAAAGTGCATGACCCAAGGCTTGAGACCCGCGGTAAGGGGTGGTGCACTCAACTGTGTCCAATCATTAAGAAAATCAGCCAATGCTTGAGATTGATAGCTGTGCGAGGCACATAGTCAATGTGGTAAGGCCCCATCTCTATTGCCCACTTGGCAATTCTTCCTGTAGCTTCTGAATTCTGATGATATCTGCTAAGGGTATTGAACTCACCACTGTGATTGGATGCTCCTGAAAATATGGTTTCAACTTTCTACTTGCCATGAAAACACCAAACACTAGTTTCTGCCAGTGCGGATAGCGCTGCTTTGCTTCTGATAACACCTCACTAACATAATAACCGGCCTCTGAACCGGGTTTTCCTTGCCTTCCTCCTTACGCTCGACCACCACCACAGCACTCACAGCCTGAGGCCCGGCAGCGACGTATAACAACATGGGTTCCTTGGGACCCGGGGCCGCCAGAACTGGCGCTTCTGATAACTGTTTCTTCAGAGCTTCAAATGCCTCATCTGCTTCCTGATTCCACACAAAGTTGTCTGTTTTCTTCAGTAACTTATACAAAGGTATTGCTTTTCTCCGAGCCGGGATATAAACCGGCTTAGCGCAGCCACACAGCCTGTCAACTTCTGAACATCTGCCAATTCCTCTGGTTTTTTCAAACTTTGGATGGCTCTGATTTTTTCCGGGTTTGCCTCAATTCCACGCTCTGACACAATGAAACCGAGCAATTTTCCCGCTGGAACTCCAAACACGCACTTTGTAGGATTGAGCTTCATCTTGTACTTCCTCAAATTTTTGAATGTTTCTGTAAGGTCACTAATAAATGACCCGGCTTTTTCTGACTTGATCACCACATCATCCACATAAGCATGCACATTGCGTCCAATCTGATCATGAAAACAGTTTTGAATACACCTCTGATAAGTTGCTCCTGCGTTCTTCAACCCAAAAGTCATGGTCTTGTAACAAAAAGCACCAAAGGGGGTGATGAACGATGTCTTTTCCCAATCCTGCCTATTAAGCTTGATCTGATGATAACCTGAATATGCGTCCAGAAAACACAAGAGCTCGCTGCCTGCAACTGCGTCACAATTTGATCGATGCGCGGCAGTGCAAACGGGTCCTTTGGACAATGCTTGTTGAGACTTGTAAAATCAATGCACATCCTCCACTCATTATTTTTCTTCAGAACCAAAACCGGGTTAGCCAACCACTCTGGGTGAAAACCTCCATGATAAAGCCGGCTTCCAATAACCGGGCTATCTCCTCTCCTATAGCTTTTCTTCTCTCTGCGTTCATTTTTCTCAAACCTTGTTTTACCGGCCTTGCCTTTGGATCAACATGTAAACGGTGCTCAGCGAGTTCAGTCGGAATGCCTGGCATGTCACTAGGTGTCCATGCAAAAACATCCCGATTCTCACGGATGAACTCGATGAGCGCGCTTTCCTATTTATCAGTTAGGCTGGTCCCTATGGCGAACTGCTTGGAGGAATCCCCAGGCACAAAATCCACCATCTTAGTATCTTTTGCTGCTTTAAACTTTGCCCTGTCATCTTCTGTTGTTGGTTTTTTGAGTGCCTTGTTGTCCTGCGGGTCAAGATTAGACCTGTAAGCTTTCAACTCCTCTCTAGCACAAGTTTGCTCTGCCAGGGCTGCATCTCCCTCGTCACATTCTGCTGCAATTTCTCTGTTACCATGAACTGTAATGATCCCCTTGGGACCCGGTATCTTCAACTGCAAGTACACATAACACGGCCTTGCCATGAACTTGGCATAAGCCGGCCTTCCGAACAACGCATGATAAGGACTTGGAAATTTCACCACCTCAAAAGTGAGCCACTCTGACCTAAAGTTATGGATAGACTCGCCAAAAGCAACCTCTAATGAAATTTTTCCCTCTGGTGTAGCTGACTTCCCAGGAACTATACCATGAAACACTGTTGACGTTTTCTGTAACTGTGATTCCTTCAGACCCATGCGTACAAATGTCTCCCAATACAAGATATTAATGCTACTACCACCATCCATCAAAACCTTCTTTAGCTCAAAGCCATGAACTTGAGGAGCCACAACTAACAAGCAGACCCGGGTGTTCCACCACATCCGGGTGATCTGCTCTACTCCACGTAATAGTATGCTCTGACCATCTTAAATACCTTGGTACCCCTACAGCCACTGAGTTAACTGCCCTTTTGACTATCTTTCTCTCTCTCTTGGTCGTGCCACTAGTATATATATGATATTGGCCAAGTTGCCTTGGCTGGTTTGAGAATCCACCCTGGTTACCTGTATTTTGGCCGGGTCCTGTTGCCAGTTGGTACCGCATTTGCTCCAGTTAAAGGCCCCGCAGCCGGGTTAGCACTCGGGCCGGGTCCTCCACCTCTGTTTGCTCCTTGCAAAGCTCTCTGAACTTCATTGTTTTTCCACCTGTTCAGATCTACACACTGGGCCAATGAATGATTGGCGGGTCTGCCGTTCTTGCTATGACGAGGACACGGCATCCTGAAGGCCTCTTCAGTGCTCATTGGACGTGACCTTGATAACTATTTCCACCACTGTAATTCCCATTGTTTCCCTGATAACCTCTGTTTTCCTGATAACCTCTGTTTTCCTGATAATTCCCGTCCATCCTTTGCCTCTGAAACCCGGCATTTGCGTTTGCCACTAGCTCTGAGTTTCCTCCTGATGCCCACGCTTGTGCTGATTCTGATTGTTGTTGTTATTGTTTCCCGGGCCATTGTTGTTTTTCCTCCATTATTCGCAGCCTTTCCCTTTTTCTTCCTCACTATCATCCTGGGTCTTGTCCGTGGCTGCGTGTCTGTTGCACGCATCCATCAACTCTGCCATAGTAACAGGCTTAACCCGGTGTCCCTCTTTCATGCGGCCCAGCTTCTGGACCAAGGGAGCGTACTTGCAAGTTTTTCCATCGATGAAATTGCATCCTTGGGCTCGATACCTGATGAGGAGTGCAGGATCTCCGTGACCCGGCCCATCCAGTGACGTGCTGACTCGCCTTTCCTCTGTACACAACGATCAAGATCTTCAATGGAAAATAATCGCTTGCACGTACCCTGAAAGTGCTTGATAAAAATTGTTTTCAACTCATCCCAGAATTGATAGATTTCTCTGGCAGATTCTTGAACCACAACTTCGCTGCACCATCGCTCATCATCAAATACATGTACTTTGCACAAACATTCTCTGTGGCATTGCGTATACACATTGCCATCTCATAGCTGCTCAACCAGCTTGCCGGGTCCATGCTCGGCTCGTAATTGGAAATCTTGCTTGGCTCCTTGAACTTCTCAGGGAAAGGCTCTGCTCTAATGGCATCTGAAAGACACTTTGGCCCGCTAAGGTAGAAGAACTTGTAAAAAATTATTGTTACCCGGCGAGCTTGCAGCGCGCTGGCACGGGACCCGGTCCTCCTTGTGGTACTCCTGCTACATGCATTGCCGGGTTTGCATTGGCTGCACTTCTTCCCGCTCGCGATCTATTGACTATCTGCTGAGCCACAAAATTGCAGGGCGGGTTGGTGCTGCTGATTGTTCTGGTTCTGGTTCTGCTGGGGCGGGTTTTGCTGCTGTGCCGCGGCAAACCCGGCCAATGGCGGGTTCCCACCGTGGCGACTCTTACTACGATAAGTTGTGGAATGAAGCGCGCTTTTCTCCTTTGAATACTGAACTTGCTGAACAACCGCAGTGCGCAACATGTCAATGGCACGCCGAGCTTCAATCTCTGCTGGCGAGTCTCCCAATGGAATACGGTCAAGTGCTAAAGTTGCGGCATACACGTTATCTGCTGGATTGGAAAAATGGCCCGCCGGCGTGTGGAACCTTGGTGTCCTGGGCGGCAGACCCGGATTTCCCCTGGCTCCCCCAGCGAGAAGACCCGGCACCGCTGCAGCTGCAATCCAGCTCTTCCTGTTCCTCTTCTGGTTCTGCATTTGTTCTAACAACTGGAGCCACCTGAGTTACACCAATTGGTTGATCTTCTGGGTTCTAAACAATGCTGCGGGATTTATGGCGTTTTCTCCTGGGCCAGCCGGCTCTGGTGCCTCCTCTGCCCTGTCATCTCATTGAGACGATTTTCCTCATCCTCTATTTGCTTTCGCCTAACCTCCATATCTTGCTTCTCTGCCATTGTGTCTCTGCGCATCTGCTCCAAAGCCCGGCGTGCTGTATCCAATTCTATAGCTCTAGCTGCTGCGTTTTCTGGGGTAACCATCCTCGTGAGTGCTGATGGATCTAGGACCAGGCCATTGTTAAACAAGGCCTGGGCCCCAGTGTGTTGTTTCTTTCTTCGCCCTGAGCCCGGTTATTGAGAAAACCGAAGTGTTCCTGTAACGCGCCGTGTCTTCACTTTCCTCTGACACCGAAGCCGGGTCTCCATCAACTCTTTGACCCGCCAACTCCAGTACTGGTGGCAATGTTGCTGCTGTTGACCCGGAGTAAAGCAGGTGGCACACAGTTGATGGTGATGCTCCCACGTTGGTCGAAGGGCGGTGTAAACTGCCACCCTCCTAACCGGGCTTGGGCTGGACTCTTGCTCCTCTTCATCCTCTTCTTCTGCTCCATATCCGAACCGGCCTTCAAACAGGGGCAAGATCGATTCTGAATCTGCATGGTCCACCACATCACCCGGATTTGAGCCGGGTTTCCCGATCGTTCCTCGTGTACGTCCAGGGGCAGCTCATCTTCAGCCGTACCAACTGATTCTTCTCCATCAGATTGAACAATTGTGGCAGCTCCTGACACAGATTCATAGTCTCCATCACTAGCAGATCTAGTTGCAATCATACCAACAAAAACGTTAAACTTGCCAATTGGAATAACATCACCTGATTCAAGTAGATCTGATTCCGGCCCCCAGCCAGAATCATCAACGATGGGCTCTCCTTGCGAGTTGAGGGTGATCTCGCCGAAAACAAATTCTCCACTCCTTGCATTGCTTCTCCCATGATGGTGACACCTTTGGACGCGTTCCCACAGACGGCGCCAACTGTCGTGGGGTAGATAACACGGCAGATGCTACCTTGGGGTAGCTTGAGATGATGGGCAAGGCGACTCTGGTATCTGGGAGATTGTTTAGCACTGCAGGGACAAAGGGTTTACCCAGGTTCGGCCTCTCCATTGGAGATAAAGACCTACTTCCTGCTATCTTGTTATTGATCTCGATCTCGATAACCCGGCTACGACAACAGAGCCGGATCTCGATCTAGGTTACAAGGTTTGCTTGGTAGCGTAGGTTTCTCTCTATGATTCTCTCGCCTAAGCTTGGATCGTAAAGTTCTCCCTCAACTAGGGCTCAGGGACCGGTTTATATAGATGACCGGGTCTCCTGGCGCTTTACAAGATGAATCCGGGCTCTACCCAGACTCGGAATCCTACTCTAGCTCTTCTGGCCTTCGTGTCCTCCAAGTCCTGAACCGCATCTGGTCTTCTAGAACCTTTCCTTCCTGAACCGGGTTACCGCCAACCTACTGGCCCAGCGACATAACCCGGCCCATGCTGATGGTTAGCTGGCCTAGCCGGGCCTCCTGCCTGGCGGGTCATGCTTCCCTCTTCATGGGCCTACCGGGTTATTATCCCCCCATCAAGACTCTCAAATTTCCACGTGATCGTTGGGTTTCACATTAATTGTTTCTCCAAGTTCGACTGGACTGACTCATAGCGTGACTTGACCCAAACATCGTCCCATAACCTAGGGACAAGGCTAGATTCTAGTTTTACACTCTCGAGAGGTTGCAACTTTTATCCACACGCTGAAGTATAGGCTTGTACTGCCGGTACCGAAGTACTAGAACCGATCATGGCGACAGTACAAACCCACACTTCCACAACCGTTTATTTTACCCGGACACTCCCTGTGTAGCCACCGACACGTCCAAGGGACCAAGTCTTATGACGAAGTGAATCCGGCACGCCCCCAATAGATGAGCGACGCCTAGCTCCGGAACCTTCGTAAGACTAGCCCCGACCACAAAGGTAACCGACTAGACTTGCCAAATGGGTGGCGTCAAAGGAGGCTTGATAGAATACTCGCCATGGTCTGCCCATATGAACGACGCATGGTTGTGCTGGTTGTGCTTGGTGAGTGGCACTATGTGACAAATCTAGTCGAGGGAGGTGGTTATCTTTTTAGTCCAGTTTTAATTCCAGTCACCAATATGATCCAAGCAACACATGATATTCACATAATAATTCCAGCAGTAAATAAATCGTATTAACCTCCACGTATCAATGTCCAGAAAAAAAAACGGCGTCAACCGGATGACTGTGGCGGAGCTACCTCCGACCAGCGCCTTCTCGTTTGACAAGAAAAGAAACGCCAACCGGATGACTGTGGCGGAGCTACCTCCGACCATCGCCTTCTCGTTTGACAAGGAAAAGAAACGTCAACCGGATGACTGTGGCGGAGCTACCTCCGACCAGCGCCATCTCGTTTGACAAAAAGAAAGGGTGTTGCGAAGATCAACAGATATATCGATGCGACAATAATTAATGCAACATGGCAGGTGAGATGCAACATCAACCAATTTAAACAATCAAGAAACTTTCTAAAGTTCGACCAAGCTTGAGATCGGGTTAACGGCTTGCCTTCAGCAGTGGGGTAGGGTTCGGGAACAACTTCCACTTCGTCGGAGAGGTTTAAAATCTATTACAGGAAAAAAATTCCAAATAAATCCATTTTGGTCCCAATGGAAAGACATTTTTAAAACAAAGCTAGCAAAATTTGTTTCATATTTTTCTGATCATTTTTTAGGGAGATATGGCCTTTCAAAGTTGGGTTTATTTTCTGCCTATTTTCAAACAGAAAGAAATAAAAGAAAACGTTTTGGTTAATTAATAAAACCCTGACCAGTGGGACCCAACTGTCAGTGGCCCACTGTTTCGAACCGTTTCCTCGCGCGAAACAGAAGACAGGGCGGCCGTCTCCGGCGAACTCAACGACGGGGAGGTGAGGGAGAGGAAGCAGCGCGGCTCAGGGAGGTCCTGCGCAGCTCGTCTACGCACTCGAGGTTGACGGCGAGCTCGGGCGGCAGCGGAGCGTCTTCTCCGGCGGCGGTGGCATCGGGTCGATGATGAACTCGTCGATTCCGGCCACCAATTATGTCGTGGGGTAGATAACACGGCAGATGCTACTTTGGGGTAGCTTGAGTTGATGGGAAAGGCGACACTAGCGTCTGGGAGATTGTTTAGCATTGCAGGACAAAAGGTTTACCCAGGTTCGGCCTCTCCATTGGAGATAAAAACCTACTTCCTGCTATCTTGTTATTGATCTCGATCTCGATAACCCGGCTACGACAACAGAGCCGGATCTCGATCTAGGTTACAAGGTGTGGTGTTTCTCTCGGTGGTTCTCTCGCCTAAGCTTGGATCGTAAAGTTCTCTCTCAACTAGGGCTCAGGAACCGGCTTATATAGACTACCGGGTCTCCTGGCACTTTACAATACGAACCTGGGCTCTACCCAGACTCGGAATCCTATTCTAGCTCTTCTGGCCTTCGTATCCTCCAAGTGACGAACCGCCTCTGGTCTTCTAGAAACTCCCCCTCTGAACCGGGTTACCGCCAAAGCCTCTGGCCCAGCAACATAACCCGGCCCATGCTGATGGTTAGCTGGCCTGGCCGGGCCTCCTGCCTGGCGGGTCATGCTTCCCTCTTCATGGGCCTACCGGGTTATCATCCCCCCATCAGTAGCCCCTAGATTAACCTGGTTGCCAGGTTGGCATGCTCGGCTTCTTATTCTTGAATATTGCTTCTTTGAGTAGAGCTGATATCCTGGCCAGCCGGGTTAATCACCTGAAACATAAGATAACAGATAACAAATTTAACATTAGAACATGCCTCTTTTCTCCTTTGCTTGGCCAGTTTCTTTGGCGGAACATGCCTCTTTTCTCCTTTGCTTGGCCAGTTTCTTTGGCGGTTCACGCCGTAACCCGGTTATCCCTTGCCGGGTTCCGACGCCCGGGTTTCACTTTCAACACTTAGCGAAAACTATCTCCCAACTATAACTCCATCCTTATCCATCTTAATCACGATCTTATCATTTAATACTCCGTAATTATCTCATTCCGTTTGTCGTTGACTTTTAGTCAAAGATCCTTATCTCTTCACTTTTTACCACAACACCCTAGGGTTTTCACTGCGCCTATAAATAGGAGGCCAGGAGACACCACGGTCATTTTTCCCCACCGAGTTCATCTTCTTCCTCACGCGCGCACTGTAGCAGCTGCGGATCCAATCTCAAATCGAGCTTTTCAATCTCCTGCAAGAAGATCTACAGGTACGTTTATCCCATGCATCCGTGCTCCGCACCTGATTTCAACTTGAATCTTGTCCAGATTTGCTTCGCATTTCCCTCTCCGCGAATCAACATCTAGGACTAGGGTTTCACACCTCCATTGTTGCACTCAGAAAACCTCAAAGCTTCTCAGCCATGGTGAAGGACAAAACCAAGCCGGAGCTCCCCGTGCAGCGAAGAAGCTCGCGAAGAAGCCCCACAGCGCCCACGTCGGTGCATCTGGCTCCGTCGCCCCCGCTGCTACTCAGGTCAACTGGACCAAATCCACAGTGACGACCTTGATGCTGCAGGAATATGTGAACTGCGGCGAGCTACCTCCAAAGGATGAGATCCAATGGCGTGCTGCTGGAGAAGAAATCCGCCCCAGCCCCATGGAAGGTGAAGTGGTGGTTTTCCTCGACCACGTTCAGCGCGGCCTTCGCCCCCCGGGTTCCCTGTTTTTTCGCCGGGTCTTGAAGTACTATGGCCTTGGGCCTCAAGACATCGCGCCCAACTCCATGCTGAACATCAGTAACTATGTGGTGTTCTGCGAAGATTATTTGCAAATGGCTCCAAGCCTCGAGCTGTTCCTCGAGTTTTTCTACTGCAACCCCTCCCGCAAGGATCAAGTACTTCCATATGGGGGAGTTGCAATTCAGCGCCGAAGGGAGTGCGATTTCCCGGCTCTCCTTCTAGCCAGCCACCCGAAGGGGTGGCAAAACACTTATTTTTACTGCCAAGACACCTCTCCAGAATCTGACGATGCCCGTTACCCGGCTTTCCGAAACTCGGGTTTAACATATGACGCCAAAATGAACAGTTATGCAGATGACGCCGAGCGAGTCAAGCTCGAGCCCATTCTTCGCCGGGCCAGAGCTTTGCTCGCCCATGGTCTCAAGGGAACAGATCTGGTCAAGTGCTGGATCGGTTGGTTCATCCAGCCACTCAGCATCAGGACCCGGCTAATTTGCTAGTACACTGGCGAAACCACAGACAATATGCGTTACTCAGAGATGACGCTCACTGATGATCAACTTGTGAAGAATGCCAAGAGACTACTTGGCGAGAAGAAAGACGTCATTGCACTGAACGGGCTCGCCCCCTTTAGTGCCAAGAACAAACCCCCCACGGTAAAGCTAACACTTAATCCATCTGATTTACTTTAACCCGCAAACTCATCCATAGACTGTTATTTATTGTGACTGCTTTTTTTCTCAGGACTCCAAATGGTGGAGCGTGCATTTTACCCCAACATCCTCTCCTGACGGAGAGGACACAGAAAGTGAAGACGACGAATGTAACATCCCAAAAATATTATCAATATTATATTCCAAAAATGAGAGCCAACAAAAACCTTTTTGTTGTTTAATGTATGAGAATTGCTTTTGTTACTTGAGTTGTTGTTCTTGCTGTTTGTGTGAGTGTTTGCCATAGTGAACACTAGTAAGAAAGAAAGGAATCAAAATACAAAATAAAAGCAAGAAAATAAAAGTGACAAGTTGTCACTTAAAAATCTCAAAGTGACAAACTCAATTATTTTCAAACCAAGGTCAGTGGAGATGTAATGTAAACACTCCCCATTTTGTTCCTATCACTTTCCCCTCTCAAATATTATTTTGAACTAGTTTTAAAATTCTAAAACAAAACAAATTGAAATAAATTAAAAATAACATAAACAAAGTACTATAAAAGAAAATGTTGCCAAACATTTTATTTGGCAATGCCAATTTTTGTGGAGCTTCTACATGTTATGGGGAGGCCCCACAATTATTTGCATATTTTTCTAAAATGTTTAAGTACCTCAATTAAATCCAGGGAAAGCTTCTGGATTTTGAAAACAAACTAAAAAAAAAGGAAAAGAGGAAGGAGGGGGTTTTCTGCAAAACCATCTTCGACTCCAGCCCCGACGCCGTCGCCGTGTCGCCACCACCGTCGTCGCCGTTTTCTTCGCCGCCAGGACCCCCTGGCCACGCTCTCCCTCGCTCTCGACCCTCTGCACCTCTCTGCACCGCAGAGAAAAAACGGGCACCTCTCCCGTCGCCTTAACGCCGATGTTCCCCGACGACCGCCGCGGATGCATTGGACGGCGCCGAGCAAATTGGCCCCCGTCTCTGCTCCCCGACACGCACCACTCCTCTAGATGATTCTAGAACCTTGCCGGACCCCGTTAAACCCCAAGCCGCCACGAGCCTCTGCACCCTCGCCGTGTAATCGAAGAAATGGTCGCCGTGGACGCGCCATGGCCGCCGCCGTAGACCCCGACCATCGTGGACCGCCCGAGCCTATAAAAGCACCCTGAGACCTCACTGGAACACCACACCTCTCCCTCGAGCTCTCCCTCGCCTCAATTTAGTCTGTGCACCGCCAGAGGGCAGTGCACTGCCGCACCCGTCGCCGCCGTTGAGGTCGTGCATCGCCGCGACGCCACAGTGGATTTTTTCTAATTTAAATCTCTCTGTGAATTCAGTACTGATCCAACTTTGAAATTAAATATCTCGAGATTTAGGAATCCAAATAAATCAAACTCAACTGTTCTGGAAAGCTTATGAAATTGTTTAACCAACACAATTGGTCTCATGTCATTTAATTAAATAGTTAAAAAGTATTATTGAAAATGCCACAGAAGGTTTAAAATCTAAACTTGTTTGTTTCTGATACTCTGTTAGTCCAAATAATTCCAAACCAATTTTGCTAGCTTAGTACTGCCTTGTGTTAGCTCCCCTAATTTTGGTAGAATTAATTAAGCATATTAATTGTTGACTTTAAGATAAACCCTTCTGGACTAAAACAAACAAATATGTTTATTGGTTGATCCAAATGATTAGGACCAATTTTGTTAGCTCACATATAGCCATGTTTAGTTACCCCTAAAAGGGTTTAATTTTTGGAAAATAGAATTTAAATGGTAGCTAAAACTTGATTATTAAGCTACTGGATTCAATCCAATGTGTAGGGAGTTTGGTAACTCCAAATGATCCAATTCAAATTGGGTTGTCTTCTACACATCAGTAGCTTTCTATAGAATTTTAGTTTGTATTTTTGTGACCAACAGAACTCAAGTTGTGGAATTAAACATGAATAACTAGTTTCTGCCATAATTTGGACTTAATTAAATGTGTTTAATTCAATTTTTTGAAAACCAAATTGTGTGGTTTGATGTGTGCAGTAGCTAATTGTGATGTTTGTGATTGTTATGTTGAGATGATTGCTTGTATAGCTTAGTGATTGTTTGCATTGTTTGTTTATTAATTAGACGAGAACGTTGTCGGATATATCGAGGAAGGAGAGTTTGCTGAATTGAAGAACAAGAGCAAGATCACTTTGCCAAGCAAGGCAAGCTATTCTGAGCTTGCACTACAAACATATGCATCTACTTTCATAACATGTTTTACTCTCAAAGCAAGATTTATAAAACCATTTCAAAAGTATATGGATATTATTTTGCCACCCTATGTAGTAGTTTATATAAAACTTTAGGATGGGAAAACAATGTTGTTTATTCAAAACTCCTTTGAAATGTTGTGTGGTTATGGAATACCGAGATGTCGGTGTGGAATAAAGAAGTGGAGAATGGTGATGTTTATGAAAAATGCACATTGTGTCCTTGTACTATGTCAACCAATCATACCCTGTGCGACCACATCTACCACATATGGGAAAGGGCGTAGTCATATAATTTGCTCATATTAGTATGGGATCCTCAACAACGAGGATGACCTCGTTCCATGAGGGGATGGTTGGTGACCTACCCCTGACCTGGGTCCTAACACGATGGTGGGGGATTGAAGGGTTCGCTCGCCGGGCAGAACTACGAGTCCTCACACTTAGGTTTCTGGGGAAATTACTGGGTGTCGATGGAAGTTTCGTAGCGGTAGGGTCCTATACTAGCATGAGCAAAGGACAGGCTATGGTCGGCGGCTTACTTCGCATACACCTGTATGGCGAGACGTGGCAGACACGATGAGTTGCCGGATGGATGGGGAAAAGCGTGCTACCTCTGCAGAGTGTAAAACTATTCGAATAGCCGAGTCCTCGGATATGGACAGTTGGGAGGCTGTCCTAGACCATGTGCAAGTTTTTGGAAAAGCTTTTAAGTTTAAAAGAAACTGAAATGGTGATGGTGTTACACAGCTATACCAAATGAAGTGGTAGAGTTGTGGAATAAATGGACTATGGTGAGCCATGGTCATGAAAAGGAGGAGTTTTGAGAAACAAAATGAGATGGTGACTTCTTTCAAAGATGGTTATAAAACTCTTCTTACCTTTTTCAATAAAGATATAGAGATGTTTTAAAACAAATAAAAGTGCATACTCATGTTGGGGTAGTTTGCGAGTACATTCAAATGTACTCATATTGGTTTCGTCCCTGGCTATTGTCCTAGCCAGACTACGAGGAGGAGCACTACGCCGAGCAGGAATATGGCGACTTCTACGCCAACTAAGGATCTCCACAAGTCAGCTGCCTGTCGGGTTGTCATCGTTAGAATATGATGTCTACTACGCCGTAGCTTCCGCTGATATATTTGGTTTGGCCCATGAAGGCACCTATGTAAGAACTTGGTCTAAATGACCATTTATGTAAGACTTTTATTCGGTACTGTAATGGATGTAAACTTTGGTATCCAATTCGGATTATGTGCAACGACAGACTGATCACGGGATCGTTGTGTTAAGCATAATCGGGTATTTCGGACAGCTAGTCCGGGGTCCCCACAGACTTGGTATCAGAGCCATCCTGACTTTAGGAAACCTTAGTTAGCATGGTCGTTTGTCAAATGTTACAAAAGATGAATTTCTAAAAAGAAAGGAATGAAGTATTTTCGAAAATTGCTTATCTCCAATCCTCTTACTTATGCAAAATTTTACTCTCATTAAATTACATTTTCCTTGTATCCCTAAAATTTTGTACACCTCTCATTAAGTTAAAATTTGACTCACTTGTTGCCCTACTATATTAAAATTTTGATATACTTGTCACCTAACTAACTTAAAATTTTGCTTAAAAACTGTAGATGGCACTCCATGGACCGAGTTCGTTCAGCTGGAGAAGGACAGCAAGCTGACGTTTGAGAGGGACTTGTTCGAGTTGACCAAGCTGTTAGGTCGCCCCGCTCCAGAGTTTGAGGGAGCTCAGATTGATGTTCACGGTGTCGGAAGGCTGAGCTGGCTCATCAGATCGTCAGTTCGCAGGAACATCAAGTCTCCCAATTCCAGGACGCTCATCTTCACCACCAAGGAGGCCACCTGGGTTGACGGTCTCTGTACTGCTACACAGAGGATGCTAGCCCGACTTTGTGAGGAGCACAAGGCGGAGTTAGTAGACTCCCGTTTCCGGTTCTACGGGAGGCGCAACTGTGATGGACACCCTACTCCTTCACCTTACCACCCGATGTTTGGGAGCTACATCATGGACATGGAGATCTTACTTCAGTGCACTCAGGATGATCTGTTGCGCACTAGGATTCAGCTCCACTTCGACCGCGAGTCGCTCGTTGAGCTTCGCGAGAACGAGATGAAGCTGATGGTGGAGAAGGTTGCTCTTCTCAGGAAGAGGGCCCAGCTGAGGAAGACTATCGTGAAGCTCCGCACGAAGGTGGCAGAGCAGGATGGACTGATTGAGGATCTAGAGCACCATACTGACGAGATGGAGGAGGAGGGCGAGGATCTCCGCAAGGAGAACGACGCTTTCCTCAGTGACGATGATGACTTCGTGGAGGAGATGGACTGTGAGGAGGAGATGATGAGGAGGAGTTAGTTGACGAGGAGGAGGAGCCACTCGAGCCAGTTCTCGAGGACGAGGAGGAGGATCCCGAGGAGCCAGCCTACCAGTCAGATGCTGACGTGTTAGAGCTGGAGGTTCCACCTCAGTAGGCGAGTGACTTGATCACTACCGCAGGATTAGGTTGACCCCCTATAGCTAGTCGAGTAGTAGTAGTGGTTCTTTTGGAAACCAGATGTTATGTATCCTAGATGTAAGGTGATGTTGTAAGCTTGATGTTGTAAGCTTGATGTTGATGTGAACTCCTTGATGTGTTGTTTGTGAAATATAAGTATGTTTGTCTTGTTTAAATCTGTGTGAACTATTTTCATATAAATCTTAGGATTAATCAACCACTTGAGAGATCGTCTTTTCCCTTAGTCGAACTTTTCTTGCCTTGTCTCTTATACCCGGTGTGCTTCAGGATGCCACCCCGTCGCGCAATGCGGAAGGATCAGGATCAGCACCACCACCACCGGACCCAACCCCCACCCAACTTCTCGCGCTTATCATGGAGGAGCGTGAAAATGCCCGGCAAGAGCGCCAAGCTCATCTCGCTGCCTTACAACAACTCGCAGCCGCTTACAACAACAACAACAACAACAACAACAACAACAACAATGGTGGTAACGGCAATGGCATGAGAACCAGCGATCTACCTTAGGCGATTTCCAGAAGACCAACCCACCCACCTACTCCAAGGGACTTCACCCACTGGAAGCCGATGATTGGCTTCGCACCATCGACAACAATCTGGAAGTTGCTGCTGTGGGAGAGAATGAGAAAGTGCTGTATGCAACCCACTATCTCGCTGGACCTGCAAGAGCTTGGTGGGAAACTACCAAGACTCTCCAGCCAGCTGGTCATGTCATCAACTGGGCTGAGTTCCAGGAGAAGTTCCGCAAGAAGCACATTCCCTATGGACTCATTGAGAGGAAGAAGGATGAGTTCCGTAAGCTGAGGCAGGGAAGTAGAGATGTGGTCGGTTATCTTGAGGAGTTTACCGACTTATCTCGGTATGCTCCTGATGACACCGACAAAGAAGAGAAGAAGATGGAGCGTTTCATGAGTGGACTTCATGATGAACTGCAGTGTGCTCTGGTTATCCATGACTTCCGTGATCTGGAGTCACTTGTGGACAAAGCCATCCAGCTGGAGACCAAGCGCAAGTCTATGTATGAAGGTCGCAAGAGGAGGATGAATGCTCAGGAAGGTTCGAGCAGCCAGAAACCCGTATCTTTCAGCAGAACCCCAGGCCTGCCTATCGTCCACCCCAAGCACCACGCCCCAATTTCCCTAACCGCCCAAACAACTTCAACCGCCCCAATGACAATAACCGTCCCAGAGGAAACTTCAATAACTTCAACTCCGCCCCAAGGTTGTCTGCTTTGAATGCGGCAACAGGACATACTCCAGAGAATGCCCCAATCCCAAGAAGCCTGTCCAGCGCCCCAATGCACCTGCACCGAACAATGGTCAGGCCGCAATGGAAATGGTAATGGCAAGAATGCCGCACCCCGCGGGAATGTGCTGTTGTCAGAGGCCGTCTGCACCACATCAATGCTGAAGAGGCTGAAGAAGCGCCAGATGTTGTGCTGGGTACGTTCCTTGTCAACTCAGTACCTGCAACTGTTCTGTTTGATTCTGGTGCCACCCATTCGTTTATTACCAAAGAGTTTGTTTCTAAGGGAGGTTTAGTCGGGAGTCTTTTACCCAAACCAATGTTGGTACAAACCCCAGGACTGTTAGCCAAAACCAACCAGATGTGTTCCGAAACCCCCATAGAAATTGGAGGAGGAAGGTTTGCAGCCGACCTAATTATCTTAGGAAACCAAGGCATAGATGTTATTCTTGGAATGGATTGGTTAGCCAAGTACCACGGTCGTATTGACTGTGCCCGAAGAGCTGTTTCTCTCACTTCTGATGATGGAGTTGAAGTGGAGTATGCATCTGAGACCAGCCAGACCAGACCCGGATGCCATGAGAGCATAGCTCGACCCGCCCTAGATGAGATCCGTGTTGTTCACTGTTCAAGGATGTTTCCCAGAAGAATTGCCTGGTATGCCGCCAGACAGGGATATTGAGTTCATAATTGAGCTTATCCCAGGACATCCCCCATATCCCAAAAGCCTTATCGGATGAATCCGGAAGAACTGGTGAGTTGAAGAAGCAGTTGGCTGATATGCTAAGCAAAGGTCTTGTCCGCCCAAGCGCTTCACCATGGGGATCACCCATTATTTTTGTGGACAAGAGAGACGGTACCACACGCCTGTGTGTGGATTATCGCAAGCTGAATGACGTGACCATTAAAAACAAGTACCCTCTTCCCAAGATCGAGGATCTGTTCGATCAAATGAACGGAGCCCGAGTCTTTTCAAAGATCGATCTTCGGACAGGTTACCATCAGTTGAAGATCCGAGAGACAGATATTCCCAAGACCGCCTTCACCACCCGTTACGGTTTGTTTGAATACACCGTCATGTCCTTTGGCTGACCAATGCCCCAGCCTATTTCATGAATCTCATGAACAAGATTTTCATGGAGTACCTCGACAAGTTCGTGGTAGTTTTCCTTGATGACATCCTTATTTATTCCAAGACCGAAGAAGAGCATGCTGAACACCTGCGTCTAGTTTTGGAGACCCTCCAAGAGCACCAGCTGTATGCCAAACTTAGCAAGTGTGAGTTTTGGCTCAGTGAAGTGGCATTTCTTGGACATATTGTATCCGCTGGAGGAATTTCTGTTGACCCTGAGAAGATACAAGCCATTCTTGACTGGTTATCCCCAACCAATGTTTTTGAAATCCGAAGCTTTCTCGGACTTGCCGGTTATTACCGCAAGTTCGTTGAAGGATTTTCCAGTATAGCCAAACCTCTGACCCAACTGTTGAAGAAGGACAAGAAATTTGAATGGACTCAGAAGTGTGAGGATAGTTTCCAAGAACTGAAGAAGAGACTAACCTCAGCCCCAATCCTGATCATGCCAGACGTCACCCAGAGTTTCGACGTGTATTGCGATGCATCACGCCTCGGACTTGGTTGCGTTCTGATGCAAGAAGGCAAAGTTGTGTCGTATCTGTCCCGGCAGTTGCGACCGCATGAAGAGAATTACCCAACCCATGACTTGGAGTTAGCTGCTGTAGTCTTTGCTCTTAAGAAGTGGCGTCCCTATCTTGCGGGACATCGCTGCGAGGTCTATACAGATCACAAAAGCTTGAAGTATATTTTCACCCAGAAAGATCTGAACCTGCGACAGAGGAGATGGATGGAATTAATCAAGGATTATGATATTGGAATCCATTATCACCCTGGAAAGGCTAATGTAGTTGCCGATGCCCTTAGTCGCAAACCTTGCACCCTGAATGCCCTGATCCAAGCCGAACAGCCAGCCTTGTTCAAAGAGTTCCAAGATTTTGGACTAGAGCTTGTTAGCCATGGTTATCTCGCCAATTTAGAGTTAACCCCAACCCTGATGGATCAAATCAAAGAAGCCCAAAAAGGTCATGAAAGCATAGAGGGAATTAGGAAGAAGATTTCCCTCGGCAAAGCACCCGGTTTTACCGAAGATGCTGAAGGAGTGCTGAAATTCAATGACCGTATCTGTGTGCCCAATGTCACGGAACTTAAGGAGTTAATCCTGAAGGAGGCCCATGAGACCCCTTATTCAATCCACCCCGGCGGAACCAAAATGTACCAAGACCTTCGAGAAAGATTTTGGTGGCATGGAATGAAGCGAGAGATTGGTTCATTCGTAGCCAAGTGTGACATCTGCCAGCGAGTTAAGGCTGAACATCAGCGACCCGCTGGATTGCTTCAACCTTTGAAAATTCCCGAGTGGAAGTGGGATGAGATTGGAATGGATTTTATTACCGGACTTCCAAGATCCAACCGAGGCCATGATTCAATCTGGGTCATCGTTGATCGACTGACCAAGGTTGCCATTTATCCCTGTCAAGACCACTCACGGACCAGTTAGCAGACTGTATATTTCCAGAATAGTAAGCCTGCATGGTGTGCCTAAGAAGATTGTATCTGATAGAGGCACGCAATTCACCTCAAGATTCTGGAAATCCCTTCATGAAGCCCTCGGAACCAAGTTAGCATTTAGCACAGCTTATCATCCCCAGACCGATGGCCAAACTGAGCGAGTGAACCAGATATTGGAGGACATGCTTCGCGCATGTGTTCTATCCTATGGTTCCAAGTGGGAAGATTGTCTTCCGTTTGCAGAGTTCTCGTACAACAACAGTTATCAGTCCAGTCTGCAAATGGCCCCTTTTGAAGCCCTTTACGGCAAGAAGTGTCGTACACCCCTGAATTGGTCCGATACCGGAGAAGGCAAATTGTTCGGACCAGATACCCTCCGTGAAGCTGAAGAGCAAGTTCAGCTTATTCGTGAACGCCTCAAAACTGCCCAATCCCGTCAGAAGAGTTATGCTGACACCAAGCGCCGTGACCTCACTTTCAGTCGGAGATTAGTGTATCTCCGAGTGACACCCCTCAAGGAATGCAGCGTTTCCATGTCAAAGGAAAGTTAGCGCCAAGGTATATTGGACCCTTCAAGGTCTTGCTCGTCGAGGAGAAGTATCCTATCAGCTGGAGTTACCCCAGGAGTTAGGAGATTATCATGATGTCTTCCACATTTCCTTGCTCCGGAAGTGTCTTGAAGTTCCTGACCAGCCTGATGTTTTCAAAAACATCGACCACCTCTCCATCGACCTGAACCAAGACTTGACTTATCGTGAGAGACCCCTCAAAATTCTCGAAGAAGATGTTCGTGTTACCCGAAGACGTGCGATCAAGTTTTACAAAGTCCAGTGGACTAACCACTCTGAAGAAGAAGCAACTTGGGAACGCGAAGATTATCTTAGAAGCGAATTCCCAGACCTCCTTAAAACCTAAGCCTAGCAAATCTCGGGACGAGATTTATTTTAAGGGGGGAAGGATTGTAACATCCCAAAATTATTATCAATATTATATTCCAAAAATGAGAGCCAACAAAAACTTTTTGTTGTTTATTGTATGTTAATTGCTTTTGTTACTTGAGATGTTGTTCTTGCTGTTGTGTGAGTGTTTGCACTAGTGAACACTAGTAAGAAAGAAAGAAAACAAAATATAAAATCAAAGCAAGAAAAATAAAAGTGACAAGTTGTCACAAAAATCTCCAAGTGACAAACTCAATTATTTTCAAACCAAAGTCAGTGGAGTTGTAATGTAAACACTCCCCATTTTGTTCCTACCACTTTCCCCTCTCAAATATTATTTTTGAACTAGTTTTAAAATTCAAAAAAAACAAGTGAAATAAATTAAAATAACATAAACAAAGTACTATGAAAGAAAATGTTGCCAAACATTTTATTTGGCAATGCCAATTTTTGTGGAGCTTCTACATGTTATGGGAGGCCCCACAAATATTTGCAAATTTTCTAAAATGTTTAAGTACCTCAATTAAATCCAGGAAAAGCTTCTGGATATTGAAATAAAACTGAAAAAAAAAGAAAAGAGGAAGGAGGGGGTTTTCTGCAAAACATCGACCTCAGCCCCGATGACCATCGCCGTGTCGCCTTCACCGTCGTCGCCGTTTTCTTCGCCGCCAGGACCCCCCTGGCCGCGCTCTCCCTCGCTCGCCTCTGCACCTCTCTGCACCGCAGGGAAGAAAACGGGCACCTCTCCCGTCGCCTTAACGCCGATGTTCCCCGACGACCGCCGCGGATGCATTGGACGGCGCCGAGCAAATTGGCCCCCGTCTCTGCTCCCCGACACGCACCACTCCTCTAGATGATTCTAGAACCTTGCCGGACCCCGTTAAGCCCCAAGCCGCCACGAGCCTCTGCACCCTCGCCGTGTAATCGCAGAAATGGTCGCCGTGGACGCGCCTGGCCGCCGCCGTAGACCCCGACCATCGTGGACCGCCCCGAGCCTATAAAAGCACCCTGAGACCTCACTGGAACACCACACCTCTCCCTCGAGCTCTCCCTCGCCTCAATTTAGTCTGTGCACCGCCGGAGGGCAGTGCACTGCCGCACCCGACGCCGCCGTTGAGGTCGAGCACACCGCACGCCACACCCTCCCATTCTTCCCTCTGACCCCTCTACGCTGGTGTCACCGCACTCACCCAGGCTTCTTTTCCCTCTTTTTAGCGCACGGACGCGACCCCGAAGCTCCGCCGAAGTTGCTGCCCGACGCCGACGAAGAGCGCGACATCGCCGCCGTCGACAGAGACTTCCCCAGCAACTGCCGCTCGCACCATCGTCTTCCCCGAGCCGCCGCCGTCGATTCGCGTCATCGCCGCCGTCTCCGAGCCCCTAGGTGAGTCCGTCCACCTCGCCGTCGCCGGCGGCAGCGCCGCTCGTTTTAGGTCGTCGCCGATGGCGACCTCCGTGAGCCGTTGGATCGAAGATCTACGGCCACGTACCGCTTCGTATTAAGTTAGACTGCCATGTGGGTCCCACTGTCATAATTTTAATCTTTTCCCTCGCGCGCGTACCGTTTCGCTGAGTCACTGACGGGTAGGACCCACCCGTCAGGGATTTCAACATTATCCACAACAGTGGATTTTTCTAATTTAAATCTCTCTGAATTCAGTACTGATCCAACTTTGAAATTAAATATCTCGAGATTTAGGAATCCAAATAAATCAAACTCAACTGTTCTGGAAAGCTTATGAAATTGTTTAACCAACACAATTGGTCTCATGTCATTTAATTAAATAGTTAAAAAGTATTATTGAAAATGCACAGAAGGTTTAAAATCTAAACTTGTTTGTTTCTGATACTCTGTTAGTCCAAATAATTCCAAACCAATTTTGCTAGCTTAGTACTGCCTTGTGTTAGCTCCCCTAATTTTGGTAGAATTAATTAAGCAATATTAGTTGTTGACTTTAAGATAAACCCTTCTGGACTAAAACAAACAAATATTTTATTGGTTGACCCAAATGAGTTAGGACCAATTTTGTTAGCTCACATATAGCCATGTTTAGTTACCCTAAAAGGGTTTAATTTTTGGAGAATAGAATTTAATGGTAGCTAAAACTTGATTATTAAGCTACTGGATTCAATCCAATGTGTAGGGAGTTTGGTAACTCCAAATGATCCAATTCAAATTGGGTTGTCTTCTACACATCAGTAGCTTTCTATAGAATTTTAGTTTGTATTTTTGTGACCAACAGAACTCAAGTTGTGGATTTAAACATGAATAACTAGTTTCTGCCATAATTGGGACTTAATTAAATGTGTTTAATTCAATTTTTGAAAACCAAATTGTGTGGTTTGATGTGGCAGTAGCTAATTGTGCTGTTGATGATTGTTATGTTGAGATGATTGCTTGTATAGCTTAGTGATGGTTTGCATTGTTTGTTTGTTAATTAGACGAGAACGTTGTCGGATATATCGAGGAAGGAGAGTTTGCTGAAATCGAAGAACAAGAGCAAGATCACTTTGCCAAGCAAGGCAAGCTATTCTCTGAGCTTGCACTACAAACATATGCATCTACTTTCATCACATGTTTACTCTCAAAGCAAGATTTATAAAACCCATTTCAAAAGTATATGGATATTATTTTGCCACCCTATGTAGTAGCTTATATAAAACTTTAGGATGGGAAAAACAATGTTGTTTATTCAAAACTCCTTTAAAAGATTGTGTGGTTATGGAATACCGAGATGTCGGTGTGAATTAAAGAAGTGGAGAATGGTGATGTTTATGAAAAATGCACATTGTGTCCTAGTACTATGACAACCAATCTTACCCTGTGCGACCACATCTACCCACATATGGGAAAGGGCGTAGTCATATAATTTGCTCATATTAGTATGGGATGCCTCAACAACGAGGATGACCTCGTTCCATGAGGGGATGGTTTGGTGACCTACCCCTGACCTGGGTCCTAACACGATGGTGGGAGGATTGAAGGGTTCGCTCGCCGGGCAGAACTACGAGTCCTCACACTTGGGGTTTCTGTTGGGAAATTAGCCTGAGTGTCGATGGAAGTTTCGTAGCGGCAGGGTCCTATACTAGCATGAGCAAAGGACAGGCTATGGTCGGCGGCTTACTTCGCATACACCTTGTATGGCGAGACGTGGCAGACACGATGAGTTGCCGGATGGATGGGGAAAAGCGTGCTACCTCTGCAGAGTGTAAAACTATTCGAATAGCCGAGTCCTCGGATATGGACAGTTGGAAGGCTGTCCTAGACCATGTGCAAGTTTTTGGAAAAGCTTTTAAGTTTAAAAGAAACTGAAATGGTGATGGTGTTTCCCAGCTATACCAAATGAAGTGGTATGAGTTGTGGAAAAAATGGGCTATGGTGAGCCATGGTCATGAAAAGGAGGAGATTTTGAGAAACAAAATGAGATGGTGATTTCTTTCAAAGATGTTATAAAACTCTTCTTACCTTTTTCAATAAAGATATAGAGATGTTTTAAAACAAATAAAAGTGCATACTCATGTTGGGGTAGTTTGCGAGTACATTCAAATGTACTCATATTGGTTTCGTCCCTGGCTATTGTCCTAGCCAGACTACGAGGAGGAGCACTACGCCGAGCAGGAATATGGCGACTTCTACGCCAACTAAGGATCTCCACAAGTCAGCTGCCTGTCGGGTTGTCATCGTTAGAATATGATGTCTACTACGCCGTAGCTTCCGCTGATATATTTTGGTTTGGCCCATGAAGGCACCTATGTAAGAACTTGGTCTAAATGACCATTTATGTAAGACTTTTTATTCGGTACTGTAATGGATGTAAACTTTGGTATCCAATTCGGATTATGTGCAACGACAGACTGATCACGGGATCGTTGTGTTAAGCATAATCGGGTATTTCGGACAGCTAGTCCGGGGTCCCCACAACGAAGAAGAAGAAGAAGGTGAGCTTGACTCCGTAGGCCGGCTCTTCCTCCAGTTGATTAACAACGAAGTCCCCACAAGGACACCTCTACTGACAACCCGGCAAATTTTATTCCAGGCCCCACTGACCCGACCCGCTTCTGACGTAGCGCCGGGTCCCCAAGTTACTGCAGCTCCAACTCAGAAGAGGACCCGGGCCACCATTGCCAAGGTACCACATTCTCTTTTCTCAATCTTCATGAGAACTCATCTTAAACTTAAGCAAAATCACAGGAAAAGGAGGCTGAGAAGGAGGCTGAGGCGAACAAGAGACGCCGAACCCGGTCTTCTACAAGCGAAGCTTCCCTGAGCCCAGGTATCCCTCAACGCTCTTTATCAAGCTGGGCCAAATCCATCCAGAAGACGCCCAGCAAACAGTTCCCTTTAGCTGGCAAGATCCGGGTTCCTAAACCATCTCGTTTGTCAGATTCTTCCTCGGATGGTGTTAGCACACCCGAGGATTTCCCGATCAACACCGGGTTAGAAATACTTCTCATATCTTTTCCATACCTTTATACTTCACTGTCCCATTCTTTTTAACTAAGACATTATTTTGTTCCAGTGCCAGGGCTTTTATGGAAGAAGACCCGGAGTCTCCTCCCGCGGCATCCCCTCCTCCAGCAACCACAGAACCTTCTCCTATGGAGGCACATATAGAGAACCAGAGGACAAGGACGAGCCAAGGGAGCAAGCAACCCCCGCGCTTCTCCAAAAAATGTTGTTGACCCGGTGCCAGAATCCTCCCAGCTGCTCACTCGCCCGGGTTAGGCTCTGGGACGAAAGAAGATGAAGTGCAGGTTACTGGACCCGGCACGTTCCAGTACAAAGTGCTCCTGAGACTCTGGCCAAGGTGCCAGCCCCAGATGCTGACCCGGCAACTCCTGCCAAGAACAAGAACCCGGCTTCCTCCTCAAACTCACCGGCTCTGGACACCATGTCTGTTCCAGCACTTTGCGATGAATATTTTTCTCGCCTAGCTCAACACAAGACCCTGGAGACAGAACTGGTCGCCCTGATCCAAAAACGATATGAGGTACCCATTTTTACTTCTTGCCTATATATTTTCTTGCATAACTATACCCTGAGTAGCCCCCAAGCTCTAAGTTCATCACTTGTGATGAGCTTGGTGCTTTCAATACGCATTCCTTAGGAAAAAACTTCAAACCTGTAGCCCCCAAGTGCCGGGTTGTCTGTTTACAGCAACCTGGGACTAAAAAACTTCCATCATTAAAACTTGCCATTTTCACATCGAAACTTTGAACACTGTAGCCCCCAAGTGCCGGGTTGCTGTCCACAGCTACCTGGGACTTACAGTTAGCAAATTTTCAAACTTTTGCGCATGTAGCCCCCAAGTGCCGGGTTGCACGCCTGCGGCGACCTGGGACTAACATAATTTTTGCATCTTAACAGGAAGACCATGCCAAGGCCCAGGCTGAGATCACCCGGCTCACTGACGCTGCCAAACTGAATCTGAGACCCGGGCTAACACTCAGCTCAACTCCAGGCCTTGGAAGAAAAGATTACTGCCTTGACACAAGAAAACTCCGATCTGAAGAAGGACATGCAGGAGAACGAGGAGAACTTCCAGGAGCAACAGGAGACCCTGCAGAAGCAGCTGGATGAAACCAACAACGAGCTGACCCGGCTAAAAAGAATGATCACCTCAATGGTTGAATCTTTAGTGGGTAAGCACTACTCCCTTGAATTTCAACCTAAACTGATCAAACAGACCCGGTTTTTGAAATTTCACTGCTCCACTTTTTCTTACACAGGCCCTCGTGATGGTAACCTCCGCAAAACCGCTGCAGAGAAGATCAAATGCATGTACACGCTGACCCGTCAGCTGTACTTTGGCAGCTGCGAGGTCATCAAAGCCGCTAGGCTCTGGGAGAACCCGCCAAGCAAGTACACTGAAGTCCTTGGGCATCTGTCAACAATGCCGCAATGGATCCATCTGCTCAAGAGATCAGCTTGCAGGGCCGGGGTGATGCGAGGTCTTGCCTTGGCAAAGGCCTACCATCCCCAGCTAAACCCGGCTCCACTGAAGAAGGGCTTTCCTCAGTTTGACACTGATGGCAAGGAGTTTGATAAGAAGTGCTATGCCCGGGTTGTGAAGCAAACCCGGCATGTTGCCACTGTTATTGCCAGCAAGATGAAGCTCACCACCTTACAGCTTGGATATAATGAGAATGATGAAGAGATCATGGATGACGAGCCACAACGCGTCGATCTCCTCCAAAGCTATAAGGATTCTATTGACCCGGCAAAGAATGCTCCTGGTACCTCCACTGCTCCCAGCTCCTCTACGCCAGTTATTCCTCCTCCGTCACGGGCGATAGCTGAAGAAGATGATGAAAACTTCTTCCAGCCACTTCGAAAAATCACCCGGCGCAAGACCAAGGCCAAAGAAACCGACGAGACCAAGGAGCCAGAGGCTAACCCGGCGGCCGCCGAAGAAGAAGAAGACCCGGCAAAGACCGTCGAAGATCAACCAACCGGCTCTCCTCCCCGTGACCCGGCTCCTGAAGCCAAAGCGTGAAAACTTACGCAGATGCTGTTATCTCTGCAAGAAAACAATCTCTATTCGGCCCTTTGGGCGCTTATTGTAATAACTTTTGCACTGTTGCACTATGCCTGTGATGGTGCGCCTATGCACCTGATGAAACTTTTTATGTACTCTCAAACTTTTGCTATGAA
The DNA here is from genome assembly GCA_947311845.1 of Poa pratensis. NCBI lineage: Eukaryota > Viridiplantae > Streptophyta > Magnoliopsida > Poales > Poaceae > Poa > Poa pratensis. Next base: position 73,342,891 of record CAMZMU010000117.1, read on the forward strand.
ATATGCCTCTTCTGTGGTTTTGATGACCCTTTTGATTTCTTTAACTGTGAGCCGGCTTTCGCATGGATACCCTGTCGCTACTTCTCTGAGAAAAACAGGGTCGAACCAAGTCCCAATGGGCTTCATGGTTGATTGAATTTCCAGGTGAGCAATCAGGCCATAAAATTGCGAGTCACATCAGCTCAACAGCAAGATAACCAAGAATAAACTAGTGGCATAAAGCCGGGTCTTGGGATTGCAGCTGCAAACTATTGTAGTAGGAGCCCCCAAGACCTGGATCAATGTTTATAAAGTAATGGCTTAACTATGCAACATTACCCCATTGATCCTCATACTGGTGGGACACGCTCTCTGGGCGTCCTCAAAGATAACTATGCACTTATTCTTATGACAAAAACATAAACAAATAAAACATAAACTTCTCCTTCATACCTCTGAATCCAAAGTTATGGATACTGTAACGAAAACTGCACAGCCGGGTCACGAAACATCGAGACCCGGATGACCGTGAAAAGCCGGGTCTTGGGGCGAGCCCCCAAGGCCAAACTTAACCATAGAGCTATGCAACACTACTATCAAACATCAAAAAAGAACAAAAAGGACACAAATTTCTGTTCAACCTTCACTTTATTGATAGAAAAGGTTAGGTCAGCAAGCCGCCTCATTAAAAACCTTCCAGTCCCCTTAGGTACCCTGGTAAGGAAAAGAGCGCGTCTGAAACCTGCTGCCTGTTACATCGTGTTTTACATCTCATATCTCTTTCTCATGCTAAGTATAATATGGGCGCAGCTGCGCAATATTCCATGGCCTCTCACGCTCTTCCAATGAAAAGGTAGAGTGCGATGTGTCATTAACAGACTCGGACTTTTCTCTTGCATCCACCAAATAATATGAACCATTGTTCAATTTCTTGCTTATGATGAAGGGCCCTTCCCAAGGGGGAGATAACTTGTGCATCCCTTCTCTGGATTGCACCCATCGTAGCACTAAATCTCCCTCCTGGAAAGTGCGAGTTTTAACCCGGCGACTATGATACCGCCTCAAATCTTGCTGATATACTGCTGATCTCTCCAGTGCTTGTTCTCTATGCTCCTCAAGCAGGTCCACAGCATCCTGCCGGGTCTGCTCATTTTCTGTTTCAACATAAGCCGCCACGCGAGGCGAGTCATGAATTATATCACTTGGCAAAACTGCCTCTGCCCCATACACCATAAAGAAAGGGGTCATCTTTGTGGATCTGTTTGGTGTTGTGTTGATTCCCCAAACTACTGATGGCAACTCCTCAACCCACGCTCCAGCAGCTCTGAGACACGGAACCCGGAGACGTGGTTTCAAACCTCGAAGCAACTCCTGATTTGCTCGTTCTACTTGTCCATTGGCCTGTGGATGAGCAACTGAAGCAACGTCTAAACGTATACCCTGATTTCCACAAAACTTTGCCATCTCACCAAGGGACATGTTAGTACCATTATCTGTGATGATACTATGAGGATACCCAAACCTGTGTATGATCTGCTTCAAAAACTTGACTGCTGTAGCTGCTTCACAATTAGTAACAGGCATCACCTCAACCCACTTTGTAAACTTATCAATGGCAACCAAGAGGTGGGTTTTCTTGCAAGGAGACATGCTAAAAGGACCCACCATATCAAGCCCCCAAACTGCAAAGGGCCAAGTCAAGGGTATTGTTCGCAACTCCTGAGCCGGCACATGAATTTGCCTGCATATCTTTGGCAACCATCACATCTACTCACCAAGCGCTCTGCATCTGCCTGAGCTGTGAGCCAGAAGAAGCCGTGTCTGAAAGCTTTTGCTACTAAAGACCTTGTTGAAGCATGATGACCACAATCTCCCTCATGAATCTCTTTCAAAATTTGCCGGCCCTCCTTTCCAGACACACATCTCTGAAATACTCCAGAAACACTTCTCTTATATAACTCGCCATCAATAACTACGTAGCCTTAGCCGGCGCACAATTTGCCGGGATATAACTTCCTGCTCTGGCAGCTCTCCACGCAAAAGATACGCCAAATAAGGTTCTGTCCACTCTGGAATTTCATGAGTTGCTGCTACCAATTGCGAATCCGGGTCTTCCTGACCCGCCAATTCCTCTACGCCCTGAGGCTTAACTGATGGAGTCCATAGCTCGTCCAAGAAAACGTTAGGTGGAACCGGCTCTCTGCGTGAGCCGAGTCTTGACAAAGCATCTGCAGCATCATTTTTCCTGCGGTCAATATGATCCACCTGATAGCCTGAGAAAAACCCGGCTACCCTGTCCACCTCTCTCCTGTAAGCCGCCATTGTTGCATCTTTTCTATCCCATGTTCCTGAAACTTGCTGTGCCACTAGATCTGAATCCCCATAACAATTAATATGCTTGATGCTCATCTCCTTTGCCATACGCAAACCATGTAACAAAGCCTCATATTCCGCCACATTGTTAGAGCAATCAAAGTGAATTTGCAAAACATAGCTCAGCTTATCACCCTTGGGAGAAGTTAACACAACTCCAGCTCCTGAACCTTGTGCCTGCTTAGACCCGTCAAAGTGCATAACCCAAGGTTTGAGACCCGGCGCAAGAGGTGGTGCACTCAACTGTGTCCAATCATTAAGAAAATCCGCCAATGCCTGCGATTTGATAGCTGTACGAGGCACATAGTCAATGTGGTAAGGCCCCATCTCTATTGCCCACTTGGCAATTCTTCCTGTAGCTTCTGAATTCCTGATAATATCTGCTAAGGGTATTGAACTCACCACTGTGATTGGATGCTCCTGAAAATATGGCTTCAACTTTCTGCTTGCCATGAAAACACCAAATACTAGCTTCTGCCAATGCGGATAGCGCTGCTTTGCTTCTGATAACACCTCACTAACATAATAAACCGGCCTCTGAACCGGGTTTTCCTTGCCTTCCTCCTTACGCTCGACCACCACCACAGCACTCACAGCTTGAGGCCCGGCAGCGACGTATAACAGCATGGGTTCCTTGGGACCCGGGGCCGCCAGAACTGGCGCTTTTGATAATTGTTTCTTCAGAGCTTCAAATGCCTCGTCTGCTTCCTGATTCCACACAAAATTGTCTGTTTTCTTCAGTAACTTGTATAAAGGTATTGCTTTTTCTCCGAGCCGGGATATAAACCGGCTTAGCGCAGCCACACATCCTGTCAACTTCTGAACATCTGCCAATTCCTCAGGTTTTTTCAAACTTGGATGGCTCTGATTTTTTCCGGGTTTGCCTCAATTCCACGCTCTGACACAATGAAACCGAGCAATTTTCCCGCTGGAACTCCAAACACGCACTTTGTAGGATTGAGCTTCATCTTGTACTTCCTCAAATTTTTGAATGTTTCTGTAAGGTCGCTGATAAATGACCCGGCTTTTTCTGACTTGATCACCACATCATCCACATAAGCATGCACATTGCGCCCAATCTGATCATGAAAACAATTTTGAATGCACCTCTGATAAGTTGCTCCTGCGTTCTTCAACCCAAAAGTCATGGTTTTAGCAAAAAGCACCAAAGGGGTGATGAACGATGTCTTTTCCCAATCCTGCCTGTTAAGCTTGATCTGATGATAACCTGAATATGCGTCCAGAAAACACAAGAGCTCGCTGCCTGCCACTGCGTCAACAATTTGGTCGATGCGCGGCAGTGCGAACGGGTCTTTTGGACAATGTTTGTTGAGACTTGTAAAATCAATACACATCCTCCACTCGTTATTTTTCTTCAGAACCAAAACCGGGTTAGCCAACCACTCTGGGTGGAAAACCTCCATGATAAAGCCGGCTTCCAATAACCGGGCTATCTCCTCTCCTATAGCTTTTCTTCTCTCTGCGTTCATTTTTCTCAAACCTTGTTTCACCGGCCTTGCCTTTGGATCAACATGTAAACGGTGCTCAGCGAGTTCAGTCGGAATGCCTGGCATGTCACTAGGTGTCCACGCAAAAACATCCCGATTCTCACGGATGAACTCGATGAGCGCGCTTTCCTATTTATCAGTTAGGCTGGTCCCTATGGCGAACTGCTTGGAGGAATCCCCAGGCACAAAATCCACCATCTTAGTATCCTTTGCTGCTTTAAACTTTGCCCTGTCATCTTCTGTTGTTGGTTTTTTGAGCGCCTTGTTATCCTGCGGGTCAAGATTAGACCTGTAAGCTTTCAACTCCTCTCTAGCACAAGTTCGCTCTGCCAGGGCTGCATCTCCCTCGTCACATTCTGCTGCAATTTCTCTGTTACCATGAACAGTGATGATCCCCTTGGGACCCGGCATCTTCAACTGCAAGTACACATAACACGGCCTCGCCATGAACTTGGCAAAGGCCGGCCTTCCAAACAACGCATGATAAGGACTTGGAAATTTCACCACCTCAAAGGTGAGCCACTCTGATCTGAAGTTATGGATAGACTCGCCAAAAGCAACCTCTAATGAAATTTTTCCCTCAGGTGTAGCAGACTTCCCAGGAACTATACCATGAAATATTGTTGATGTTTTCTGCAACTGTGACTCCTTCAGACCCATACGCATAAATGTTTCCCAGTACAAGATGTTAATGCTACTGCCACCGTCCATCAAAACCTTCTTTAACTCAAAGCCATGAACTTGAGGAGCCACAACTAACGCAAGCAGACCCGGGTGCTCCACCACATCCGGGTGATCTGCTCTGCTCCAAGTAATAGTATGCTCTGACCATCTCAAATACCTTGGTACCCCTACAGCCACTGAATTAACTGCCCTTTTGACTATCTTTCTTTCTCTCTTGGTCGTGCCACTGTATATATATGATATTGGCCAAGTTGCCTCGGCTGGTTCGAGAATCCACCCTGATTGCCTGTATTTTGGCCGGGTCCTGTATTTCCAGTTGGTACCGCGTTTGCTCCAGTTAGAGGTCCCGCAGCCGGGTTAGCACTCGGGCCGGGTCCTCCACTCCTGTTTGCTCCTTGCAGAGCTCTTGAATCTCATTGTTTTTCCACCTGTTCAAATCCACACACTGGGCCAATGAATGATTGGCAGGTCTGCCGTTCTTGCTATGACGAGGACACGGCATCCTGAAGGCCTCTTCAGTGCTCATTGGGCGTGTTCCTTGATAACTATTTCCACCACCATAACTCCCATTATTTCCCTGATAACCTCTGTTTTCCTGATAACCTCTGTTTTCCTGATAATTCCCATCCATCCTTTGCCTCTGAAACCCGGCATTTGCATTTGCAACTAGCTCTGAGTTTCCTTCCTGATGCCCACGCTTGTGCTGGTTCTGATTGCTGTTGTTATTGTTTCCCGGGCCATTGTTCTTTCCTCCATTGTTCGCAGCACCTTTCCCTTTTTCTTCCTCACTATCATCCTGGGTTTTGTCCGTGGCTGCATGTCTGTTGCACGCATCCATCAACTCTGCCATAGTAACGGGCTTAACCCGGTGTCCTTCCTTCATGCGACCCAGCTTCTGCACCAAGGGAGCGTACTTGCAAGTTTTCTCCATCGATGAAATTGCATCCTTGGGCTCGATACCTGATGAAGAGTGCAGGATCTCCGTGACCCGGCCCATCCAGTGACGAGCTGACTCGCCCTTCCTCTGTACGCAACGATCAAGATCTTCAATGGAAAATAAACGCTTGCACGTGCCCTGAAAGTGCTTGATGAAAATTGTTTTCAGCTCATCCCAAGAATTGATAGATTTTCTGGCAGATTCTTGAACCACAACTTTGCTGCACCATCACTCATCATCAAATACATATACTTTGCACAAACGTTCTCTGTGGCATTGCGTATACACATTGCCATCTCATAACTGCTCAACCAACTCGCCGGGTCTGTGCTCGGCTCATAATTGGCAATCTTGCTTGGCTCCTTGAACTTCTCAGGGAAAGGCTCTGCTCTAATGGCATCTGAAAGACACTTGGGACCCGCCAAAGTGGAAGAACTTGCTAAAAGATTAATGTTACCCGGCGAGCTTGCAGATGCTGCTGGCACGGGACCCGGTCCTCCTTGTGGTGCTCCAGCTGCTGGTACTGCCGGGTTTGCATTAGCTGCACTCCTTCCTGCCCGCGATCTATTGACTATCTGCTGAGCCACAGAAATTGCAGGGGCGGGTTGATACTGCTGATTATTCTGGTTTTGGTTCTGCTGGGGCGGGTTTTGCTGCTGTGCCGCGGCAAACCCGGCCAATGGCGGGTTTCCCCCATGGCGACTCTTGCTACGATATGTTGTAGAGTGAAGCGCACTTTTCTCTTTTGAATACTGAACTTGCTGAGCAACCGCAGTGCGTAACATATCAATGGCACGCCGAGCTTCAACCTCTGCTGGCGAGTCTCCTAATGGAATACGATCTAGTGCCAAAGTTGCGGCGTATACGTTATCTGCTGGATTGGAATAGTGACCCGCCGGCGTATGAAACCTTGGTGTCCTGGGCGGCAGACCCGGATTTCCCCTGGCTCCCCCAGCGAGAAGACCCGGCGCCGCTGCAACTGCAACCCAGCTGCTCCTGTTCCTCTGTCTGGTTCTATATTTGCTCTAACAACTGGAGCCACCTGGGTTACACCAACTGGTTGATCTTCTGGGGTCCTAAACAATACTGCTGGGTTTATGCGTTTTCTCCAGGGGCCAGCCGGCTCTGGTGCCTCCTCCGGTGCGCCCTGGTCATCTCATTGAGACGATTTTCCTCATCCTCTAATTGCTTTCGCCTAATCTCCATATCTTCTTTTTCTGCCATTGTGTCTCTGCGTACCTGCTCCAAGGCCCGGCGTGCAGTATCCAATTCTATAGCTCTTGCTGCTGCGTTCTCTGGAGTAACAATCCTCGTAAGTGCGTTGGATCTAGACCAGGCCATTGTTAAACATGGCCCGGGTCCCAGTTGCATTGTTTCTTTCCTCACCCTGAGCTCGGTTATTGAGAAAACCGAAGCTATTCCTGTAACGCGCCGTGTTTTCACTTTCCTCTGACACCGAAGCCGGGTCTCCATCAACCCTTTGGCCCGCCAGCTCCAACACTGGTGGCAATTGTTGCTGCTGCTGACCCGGAGTAAAAGCTGGTGGCACAACCGTTGACGGTGATGCCCCCGCGTTGATCGAAGGAGCAGTGTAAACCGCCACCCTCCTAACCGGGCTTGGAACGGACTCTTGCTCCTCTTCGTCCTCTTCTTCTACTCCATATCCGAACCGGCCTTCGAACAAGGGCAGGATCGATTCTGAATCTGCATAGTCCCCCACATCACCCGGGACTGGAGCCGGGTTTCCCGATCTCTCCTCGTGCACGTCCAGGGGCAGCTCATCTTCAGCCGTACCAACTGATTCTTCTCCATCAGATTGAACAATTGTGGCAGCTCCTGACACAGATTCATAGTCTCCATCACTAGCAGATCTAGTTGCAATCATACCAACAAAAACGTTAAACTTGCCAATTGGAATAACATCACCTGATTCAAGTAGATCTGATTCCGGCCCCCAGCCAAAATCATCAACGATGGGCTCTCCTTGTGAATTGAGGGTGATCTCGCCGAAAACATAGTTCTCTACTCCTTGCTTTGCTTCTCCCATGATGGTGACACCTTTGGACGCGATTCCCACAGACGGCGCCAACTGTCGTGGGGTAGATAACACGGCAGATGCTACTTTGGGGTAGCTTGAGTTGATGGGCAAGGCGACACTAGCGTCTGGGAGATTGTTTAGCATTGCAGGGACAAAAGGTTTACCCAGGTTCGGCCTCTCCATTGGAGATAAAGACCTACTTCCTGCTATCTTGTTATTGATCTCGATCTCGATAACCCGGCTACGACAACAGAGCCGGATCTCGATCTAGGTTACAAGGTTGTGGTGTTTCTCTCGGTGGTTCTCTCGCCTAAGCTTGGATCGTAAAGTTCTCTCTCAACTAGGGCTCAGGACCGGCTTATATAGACTACCGGGTCTCCTGGCACTTTACAATACGAACCCGGGCTCTACCCAGACTCGGAATCCTATTCTAGCTCTTCTAGCCTTCGTATCCTCCAAGTCACGAACCGCCTCTGGTCTTCTAGAAACTTCCCCCTGAACCGGGTTACCGCCAAAGCCTCTGGCCCAGCAACATAACCCGGCCCATGCTGATGGTTAGCTGGCCTGGCCGGGCCTCCTGCCTGGCGGGTCATGCTTCCCTCTTCATGGGCCTACCGGGTTATCATCCCCCCATCAAATTACCCCGGCGAGCACGGCAGGAGCATCGTGGTGATGTGGGGAGGCTCTGGGTGGAAGGAACCGACGGGGGAGACGCTCTAGGTGAGTAAATCGAGCTGGGGTCAGTGCGGCTATGGAGGGCTCAATTCCGGCGAGGTGTTGCTCCTCTGGCTCGGATACTGCGGTGGAGGATGATTGTGAGGGTGTGAGAGGTGGTGCCGTGATCGGAGGGTGCTGGGGTGCCTTCTTATAGGCCGGAGAGGAGGTGGCCGTCTTCAATGGCGCGGCGAGGTGGCAGCGCGGCGTTGCGGCCTGTTCGTGCGGCGCGTCGCGAAGTACCTGGCACAGGAGTGCACAAGGATAATCTCCGAAGCACGGATAAGGCTCGGCGGCGGAGGAGCCACTGACCAGGGGGGCCGCGGCGGCGCTGTTCTGGACGGTGCGTCGTCTAGCGGACGGCGACGCTGTGCGTGCGGCGCGTCGTCGAGCGGCGGGGACTTACGGGAGGGGATGGGGAGGCTACGCGTGGCGGCTGGGGTCGAGGGGTGGAGGGAAAACAGGGGGCACGAGGGAAAGCAGCGGGGAGGCCACCGGCGACGACCAAGAACCGGCGGCGCTCCACGGCCACGTCCATGCCGATGTTGGCATGGTTCAGATCATGCCAATGTCGGCATCGACACCGTTCTCTCAGCTCCGGTCACCAAATGGGATGGGGTTTACGTCACTGTGCGCCAAATTTAAAACCCTACCACTTTGCTGAGTAAAGTTTTTGCAAATTCGAAAGTTGGTCCGTGTAGAAATTTGAAAAACAATACTGGTCAAAAGAAGGACAATGATTTTGGAGAAGCAAATGATTTTTGGTTTGATCAAGATTTTGTCCAGAGGTGTACCCTTCCCTTGTGCTTGCATCTAGGTCCTTGTTGCTCACTACAAAAATCATTTGAATAGTTTTTGAAAACTTTTGAGTTAGAGGGCAGAAACTTGGTAGAATTAATCAGGGGTAAATCCTCAAGTGCAAATCAAATATTTTTACATAATTAGGCTACATATTGCCTAGGATCAATCCCTGAATTTTGGAGGATTTTTTAGAAGATATTTAATACACTTCCTTTGTAAAGCTCCAATAAAAGGATTTTGGTATATAAGATAAAAGAAAATATTAAGAAAAGATTTTTGGGTAAAAGGTCAAGTAACAAGTGTACCAAGTGGGAGAGAATCCAAAACACAAGATCCCAAGCTTGGACAAGGATTTGTAAAAGATTGCAAATTGAAGTGTCGTTAAACCGAGGGAAAAATTAAATCCAAAGCCAATAACAATATTTTTAAAAGAATTTTTTTTTTGAGAGGCCAAATTTCAGGATGTTACAGGGCTCTACCGGTAGCTATGTGGTTTATCTCTCTCTCTCATGGTGTGATCTATTTGTGACCATGAGCATTGTAATCTAGCTTGAATTCATAGATGTTACTCTTCATTATCTTATGAATATGCTACTCAAGTGGTTTTATTAATGTAAACTCCGGAGTCACCTTTGTCCCACAGTGCGAAGTTGACAGTGTGCGCACCGTGTGTGACTCTTTAGATTAAAGATTATGCAATTTTTGCCATGAGTTGTTCTTGTGTTGGATGTCTCTATGATATTGTGGCGCTTGTTTAGTACTATTTTGGGCGCTCATAGTGACAGCGTGGGGTGCCCTAGAGGTGGAATACAGACTTAAGGCGTGCTTTTATAGCCCTACGCAGTGGATTGGTGTTCGTTATCCAACGGGAGAATGGTTTAGATTAGCATGTGAAGAGGAAGTATCTATGCGTTCAATTATGATTAGTATTGTTGAGAGTGTCCACTAGTGAAAGTATGATCCCTAAGCCTTGTTTCCAAGCATTGAAACACCGTTTACAACCAGTTCTGCTACATGTTTGTTTGCTGCCATTTTTATTTCAGATTGCAATTACCACTTATAATCATCCATATCACTTGTATTTTAATATCTCTTCGCCGAACTAGTGCACCTATACACCTGACAAGTGTATTGGGTGTGTTGGGGACACAAGAGACTTCTTGTATCTTAATTGCAGGGTTGCTTGAGAGGGATATCTTTGACCTCTATCTCACTGAGTTCGATAAACCTTGGGTTATTCACTTAAGGGAAACTTGCTGCTGTTCTACAAACCTCTGCACTTGGAGGCCCAACACTGTCTACAAGAATAGAAGCGTGCGCAGACATCAGGAACCCACTACATCTTGTGATGATGAGGATGAAGATTATTATGGATTAAAATATAGTGATATTGACTCCTTAAAGGAGAAGAGTGAGATGGTATTCGGTGCTCTCCCTAAAGGTAGTCAAGCTTGCTCTTACTTATGTGAAATTTTGACTTTTGCTATTAAGTGCAAGGATATCATTGAAACTCACACCCCTACAACGAGACGTACTCCCTTAAAAAGGAGGAACTCGGGAATACATCATCGTCTCCGTGTGCCTCGGTTATTTCTATACCCGAGCTCTTTACTTATGTACTTTACATTGTGATAGCCTTCGTGCTTGAACTCTATATCTTGCTATCACCTTGTTACTTGTCTTGCTTAGCATAAGTTGTTGGTGTACATAGGTGAACCTAGTATATTTAGGTTGTATGCTTGTTAAATTAAAACACCTAGTTTTATTCCGCATTTATCAAGACTAAACCAGAAAAGTTTTAAATCGCCTATTCACCCCCTTTCAATTGGTATCAGAGCCTGGGCTCTCATTATTGGGTTTTACCGCCTAGAGACTAAAGATGTCGTTTAGAGAATTAGTGCACAATCCCACTTTTAAATTCGATGGCACTAATTATGATTTACGGAAAATTCGCATGCTTAATATTTTAGGGCCATGGGTCCAAATTATATCATGAGTATTGTAGATGTGGCTTTTTCTCCTCCAAAGGATTCCCAAAAATTATCTTTAAAGGATGAGGAAAACTCTCATCTCGATACTCAAGTATCTAATGGCCTTATATGTGTTTTGAGCGATGTAGTTCTTGCTTCAATCATGCCTTTCCAGAACGCTCATGAGCTTTGGACCAAGCTTCAAGATAAATATGAAGTGTCCAACATTATTGAGGATGATTGTTGTTCCTCCACCTCCGGCCGTGATGAGCTCACTTATTCTTCCACTTCACCAACATGTGATTTGTCACAAGGTAATGACATGGTGAGTGGTGATAGAAATTGCATTGTTGATGGTGAATCCACCATTGACTATACTTCATCTCTATCTCATTGCAATATTCTATCTTTGGACTTTAACACTTATAGCACTCCAAATGTCTTACATGCTAGTGTTGATAGTCCTCTCATATTATGTAATAGTTGCTTAACTAAATCTAATGATGATATGCTCTATATGTCTTGTTGTCATGAAAATAATGCTTCCATATCCTACAGTACGTGCATGACTAACAATGTAGAGGAAACCCAACATTTTTTGGAACAAGACATGGACCTCAATGGTGCTTCAAGAAATTCTTCATCATCATCGTCCATTTCTCACTTTTGCCTTATGGCTAGGGATTCAAAGCTATCTTCACCTTTGGAACCCACTACATCTTGTGATGATGAGGTTGAAGATTATTATGGATTAAAAGATAGTGATATTGACTCCTTAAAGGAGAAGAGTGAGATGCTATTCGGTGCTCTCCCTAAAGGTAGTCAAGCTTGCTCTTACTTATGTGAAACTTTGACTTTTGCTATTAAGTGCAAGGATATCATTGAAAAAAGGAAGGATTGAAAGAGAGGATGCTATGGAAAGAGCATCCTTAGAAAATGCTCTTGAGGAAGAGCATGAGCTTCGAGTGTCTCTTGAGGAGAGTTGAATCTCTTGATGAAACAAATGATCTAATTATTGCTAAAATCATTAGGAAAGATATCATGCTCTTGCAAAGTATAAAGTGCTTAAAAAGGAAAACGTTGAATTTGGTGTTGGCAATGCTAGACTAATTGACGATGTAGAGAGACTTGACAAAGCTCATAAGGTTGGAAAGTGAACACTCTCTCCTTACCAAGTCTCATTATCAACTCCAAACTCAACTATCTAAAATTGATGTGACTAGCTCCTCTAGTTCCTCTTGTAATCATGCTAATATTATTGAGGAAAATGCTAGGTTGAATGATGAGCTTGCCAAGTTGTCTTCTTCCAATTCTAATATTAATGATGCTTGTGCTACTAACTCCATGTCACATCCCAAATTTAGGAACCAAGAAAAACTTAGTTTTACAAGACCAAAATTCAGAACCAACAAAAACTTTTTGAAATATTTTACTAATGATTGTGTTTTCCATCCCATTGCTATGTGGAACCTTGTGTGACTTGTTGTTTAAGTTGTTTGACTAGTAAATATTAAACCTAAGAACTCAACCAAGGTAAAAATATATTTAAATTTGGTGATCATGTTATGACAAGAAAATATCTATATATCTTTTCCATTCTTATTTTGGCCAACTCCATTTCAATGATACTTGGTTTATCAGCAACCAAAACTAGTATCAGTATTTGAGAAAGTAAAAGTATTTCCAAAATTGTGTGTTTCCAAAATTATGGAGATCTATATGCTATCTCCTACATATTTCTCAACCCTAGTATTTTGCAGGTAAAAGCAACTCCCATTTTATAAACTTTGATTATCACTTCATTTTAAGAATAACACTAATGGGAAATATATCACCCACCTATTTCCTTTTGAAAAACAATTAAGTTATGAGTGGAGATATTTCTTAAACATCATCTGGTCATAATTAGGAGTGGTCACTTTTCCACAAGATAATATTGTGGAAATGATGGTATGATTGAATCTGGTGGTTTGATTTGTGTGATCTTGGTTATAAGGTTGATCTTGTTGTGTTATTACTTGTGGGGATAATTCCTCAGTTGTGCTTAATACTAAAATAAAACACACTTGATCACAAATTTGGAATGTTACTTGAAAACAAAACAAGACCTCTATGACTACCCTCACTCTCAAAATAAAATCTTGATTAAAAGAAAGGATCTTATTTAATTTCCCTCTCTACCTATTTCTCCATTTTGTTACAACAATTATTTTAGCTTATAAAATCCAGGAATGAGATGATAACCATCTCATTATCATATCACTCTCTCCTCAAAATATCTAATCTCCATTTTCAAAAGATATTTCAAATGGTCAAATTGGTTTTTCCAAAAATACCATATTTAAAGCCCTATGAACAAATATTGTTCCAAACATTTTATTTTCAAATACCAAATTTTGTGGAACCTCTACATGATATGGAGAGGCTACATGAATATTTTCATAATTTTCTAAAATGTTTTAGTACCTCAAATAAATCCCTAAAAGCTGCTGGATATTAAAAAGGAAGCAAAAGAAACAGACAAGGGCTTAGTTGCAAATAGGAAAAATAGCCCAGGGGTTATCTGGAAAAGCAACGTTTCTTCTCTGTAGCAGCCCGTGCGCGTCGCCGTGTCGACCGCCCGTCGCTCCCGCCGCCCGGACCCCCCCCCCCTCTCTCCGCTCTCCGCTGTCCAGGAGGAGGATAAGACCCCCACCTCGACGCACCCCTGTCCTCCCTCATCCACTCGTCCACCCCCTGCTCCCTCCCTCTCTATTTTCTCTCCACCATGGCCGCGCCTCGGCCGAGCTCGCCGTCGAGCATCGCCGGCGATTGGAGCATCCCCGAGCAAATCCAGGACCGCCAGAAGATGCGCCTCACCGTCCTCTTCATCTCCGTGCAAGGAATCGAAGAGGGGAGCCGCGAGTCGACCGCGCCGTCCGCGTCTTCTTCCTCTCCGGCCGCCGCACATCGAGCACGATTGCCACCGCCTCCGACCTCCTCTGTCCAAGCTGAGCACACGCACGCGTCAAGGGTGAGCGTGCGATTCTCCTGGACATCCCCGTTCCTCCCCTTCCTCTGTATTTCGACGAGCCGTTGTAGTTCGCCGCCGGCCGCCGTCGGGCGCCGATGCGCGCGTCGCTCCGGCGACCATTAAGTAGCGGTGCCGCCGTGTTCGTGTTCGTCATGTCCATGCGAGTCGAGAGCAACCCGAAGCACGTCCCCTCGTGCCGTAGATCGACGGACCCGTGCACCTCGCCGCCGGTGATCGCCGCGTCCACGCGCGCCGTCGCCGTGCATCGTCTACACTTTTTAATTACCCGCGCCTGTAGTATATCACACGCACACGTCCATCCCAGTGGCTAGCACCCGCGCGCGCGCTCGCGAGGTCGCGAGTTCGAACCCCGCGCGGCGCACTTCTTTTCCTTTTATTTTCACTCGCTGACAGGCGGGCCCCACCGGTCAGCGACCGTGGAGGCCACATCCGCTCCACCCGCGCCCAGTCAGCGCCAGCGTGGCCGCTGGCCCACACGTCAGTGACCGTGTGTAGCGCGCTGCTCGGTTCAAAATGTTTCGTTAGTTTTTCTGGAAAATAAAATAAACAGCCAGATTCAAATTTAAACTTCAAAAATTCATAACTAATTAAATACTTGTCCAAAAATTGCAAACAAGATACCAAAATGTTCAGATAAATAAGGCCTGTCTTTTGGTGTAATTCACCTATCCAAATAAATTAGTTTAATTGTTGTTTTATTGAAATAAAGAAAATGGCAGAATATAAAACAGATTAGGAAAATTCATATCTTTAAAAAAAAGGATCCAAAAATTAAGTTTGACCTCTTAAAATGTTCAGAAAATGATGACCTTCATGTTCCACCTTGTTTCCAAACATGGAAAATTATTTTGTAATGTTGTTTAAAACAAATTAACAAAAGGGCAGATTTAAAAAGGATTTTATAAATTAATCAGTAATAATTTTTGGAGCAAATCCAATTTTGCTAGGTTCCTAGTGTTTCACTTTATCACACCCTAGCTTGGTGTGATGGTTCCACTTATAGAGACTAATTGGTGGCCTAACTTTTGTCTGAAGTATTTCCTGTTTAAAGGAAGGTGCTTGCTATTAATCTTTGCCTAAGATAGTTTTGTGATCGATGGTCCTAGTTGTTGCTTGAAGGATTAGTTGATGCTTGTGGTTTGTTACTTGTTTGTGCATCACATGTGGTTTTGTTTGGTATATTGAGTGTTGGTTATTTCCCTGTTGCGACGTTAGATATTGGTGCTACCAGAGTGGCCTCTGGAGAGAGTTTATTGAGGAAGGATGAGAATTTATTTCTCGGATCAGTGAGAAGAAGTTCAGGAACATTATGCTGGAATCAGGCAAGCTACTCTCTGAGCTTGCATCTATATACATCTATTTTGGTTTACATGTTTTACTTATAAAGAGCATATGTTATTTATGTGGTGTTTGCCACTAAAGTTATGAATTTGAAAACCCTTTGTTTTCAAAATACAAGTATACTATTTTGACACCCTCTACGGAGATATTAGATGGAAATTCTTTTTCAAACTATAGGATGGGAAAAGGTATTGTTTACTCCAAACTCCTTTGAAAATACTCGTGTGGTTGTGGAATACCGAGATGTCGGTGTGGAAATGGAGAAATGGTGAATGGAGATGTTTATGAAAAATGCACATTGTGTCTTTGTACTATGACGACCAGCCGATAACCTGTGCGACCACATTTACCCACATATGGGAAAAGGGCGTAGTCATATAGTTTGCTCATATTAGTATGGGATGCCTCAACAACGAGGATGACCTCGTTCCATGAGGGGATGGTTTGGTGACCTACCCCCTGACCTGGGTCCTCTTAAGAGAAGTCTACCGGAGGCCGGTATGGGTGTATTGGAGAAAGAGGATTGAAGGTTCCACCATAAATCGCCGGGCAGAACTACGAGTCCTCACACTTAGATTCCGACGGGCTGGGTTAAGTGTTGATGGAAAGTTTCATAGCGGTAGGGTCCTATACTAGCATGAGCAAAGGACAGGCTATGGTCGGTGACTCAACTTCGCATACACCTGGTATGGCGGGACGTGGCTGACACGATGAGTTACCGGATGGGTGTGGGAAAAGCGTGCTACCTCTGCAGAGGGTAAAACTATTCGAATAGCCGAGTCCTCGATATGGACAGTTGGGAGGCTGTCCTCTGACCATGTGCAAGTTTTGCAAAGTTTTGAGTTTTGAAAATAAAATGGAGATGTGTGGTATCTGCAACTCTACTGACGGGCTGGTATGAGGTTGCTGGAGGATGATTGACCATGACGGGCTATGGTCGAGAAGTGCAGAGTTTTGTGATTTAAAAGTGGAAAAATGTTTTATGCAACTATACCAAAGGGCCGGTATGAAGTTCTTGGGATTGAATGACCATGAAGGGTTATGGTCGAAAAAGGAGGAGTTTTGGGGAAATAAACAAAATGGTGATTTTCCGGGAAAATGTTTTAAAAGAGACTTATTACAAAGACAGGTTTATGGGGAAAAGTTCTAAAAGCCTTCTTTTCTTTTTCAAGAAAGATATAGAGATTTCAAAACAAAGTTTTAATAAACAAAAGTATATCCTTCTCCTTTCAACAAGGATATAGAGTTTTCAAAGCAAACGAAGTTTTATTTAAACAAAAAAAGAGTAGTGCATGCTCATTCCGGGGGTAGTTTGCGAGTACATTCAAATGTACTCATATTGGTTTCGTCCCTGGCTATTGTCTTAGCCAGATTCTGAAGAGGAGCAGTTTGAAGGGAAAAGGGCATTCGTGAACGTCAATGCGAACTAGGGCGCTTCCCAGTCAGCTGCCTGTAGGGTTGGCAAATGGCTTGGGCTCCACGTTGTTTGGTGATAACCGCTGCAAGTACCTGATGGAGTTATGGCTTCAGTCAAGTAAGTAATTTCATTCGGTATTTATGGGTGTTCTTTTGATACCAGTTTGATTGTGCTCAGCGACAGACTGATCATGGGATCGCTGATGTGTAGGCACAAGGGTATTTCAGACAGCTAATCCGGGGTCCCCACAGACTTGGTATCAGAGCCATCCTGACTATAACAGACCATAGTTAGCATGGACGTTAGTTAGGAAAGAAATATTTTGTTAAAGATATATTGTTTCCAAAAACATATTTTTATCTAAGGAAGTCCAAAAATAACTTCCACTCTTCTCACTTTCTCAAATATTCCGAGTCTCGTCCCACTATCTAAGATTTTCCAAGGATTTCTCTAATCCCTCTTACCCGTTCAAAATACTTGACGATGAACCCAAGTGAGGCCTAATTAGCTAGCACCCACAAGAAGAAGTTTCCGTCCCAAATACTCGACATTCAACATCAAGGTGATGGATCCGCAAATACCAATATTATCGATATCAACAAAGCAAGAGACCTTCAAAGACCTCAACTCAACATCAACAATTCTACTCAGTTACTACCTCGACAACCTCAAGTATTCCAGCTGAAGACTAAGGCGAAAACTATTTTTTGGAAAGAAATATATTACTACCTAAATTATTTGTATCTAAGGAAGCCTAAGTATAACTTCCATTCTTTTCAACTTCTCGAATTATTCTACCCCTTGTCCCTCGTTTAAAGGTTTCTCAAAAGTTTCCGTCTGTTGTCTTACCTCCATTCAAGTTCACATACTTGACGATATCCTAAACCAGACCCATAGGATCGATAGGATAAGCTCGTTTTACTTGAGCAAACCCCATCTTCCACGGTATTAAACGTCTGTTGGTGCTAAAAGTGCCTTGATTGATCTTGCTTGTGTGTGGCATTCATGTGTGTTGTTTTCCTTGTGTGTTTCACAAAACACGCCTTGTCGGGAACCCAAAGTAACCGCACTTTTATCTGTTGCTTTAATTTTGACTGTTTGCAAAAATCTTTTTGCCTTGTTGGCCATAGATGTACTTTTTGTATCCTTTCAAGAGTCCGACTTGGAAAACCCTTCAGGAAATTTTTTCTCTTAGTAAGAGGAGCAAGGTATGGAATACTCGCTACCCCAAGACTCTGCGACCTTCTGCAAGACTGATAGCGGTCTCCATTCGTCGTTTTGTACAACCATATCAAGCCATCGAGAAAGATGAAGATTCAAGACCCGACGGTAGATGACACTGGTCGTATCCCGTCGGACTAACAAAAGAATATGAAAAACTAACATAACTAACATAATTTATCTAACTTTAGTTTCTCATCTAACCAATTTTTGCAAAATTACTAACTTCTTTTTCTAGACAAAGGAAAGAGGTGCCATAGGACGACTCAAAAGTAGTTGGTAGAAAAGAGACTTTAGGAGGATATAAGAGTGTTGAACTATGAGTTTATTACTCAAAAGGATCATGATGAAATCAAAATTTGTTGGATAATGTTGGTAATGTCAAACAATTGAGGTTTAGAATAGGAGTGAAAACTTGGAGTGGATCGATAAATTAATTGGGTTTGGACAGATGATATATTTGATTAATACTCTGGGGCTAACCAGTTGTGGACCCCAACCATTGGTGGTTATCTGGAACTAGAAGACGTTACCCTTGATTTAAGGTTTAGAAATAAAGGTGAAAGTTATTGGATTTTTAGGAAGCACTTGCTGATAAAATGATGTTGGATTGGTTAGAAGCAAGTAAATCAAGAAGAATACTCCGGTGTTGGAATGTTTAGGGTGATTCCTAGCGCAAGTGACCTTGTACTAAATTCTTATGGAATTATAGGAAGTGGTCAAAGATGAGTTAGCAAATGAGTAGATTGTTGGATGCAAGAAATAATTGGTGGAGGATAAGTGAATGTTTATCGGATTCTAGAAATCAATATGACTTGGTCTAGTAGCCAGACATTCTAGGTGAAAGTAGTTTTCAGAGCTTGTCACGCTCTGTTTGGATTATTCTTAGAAAGATCATTTATCTTTGATTATGAGATATGCCTATCTGGGGAATAAATTAATCAAGAAATAATTGGTGGACCACTACGATTTTGTGATAGAAGGTAATGGGAAGATTATGCCTTAAAGGTTTGATGGGTATCCGATAGATTGAACTATACTATGATAAAGAGTTATGCCCGAAGAAGATGATGGTGGATTAATAACTTTAGCTCGGGCAAAGGCCGTGATTCAATTAACTAGTTGTAGTGGCCTTACCAGAGATGTTGGAATGGTATTTTGAAGATTCGAGAATTAGAGGCCTGTGTAAAGTTGGTTGTTTTGGATTTTAGGTATAAAAAGTTTGATGTTCAGAGTATAGCACCCCTACTCCCTTGACAACTAACTTAAGCCCCTCAACCAGAAAGTTTTCCCGGAAACCCTAACTATTCTGGTGCACTCTAACTTACTTGTGAAGACACCTGCGAAGCTTCCTGAAGACCCCGAACCAAAGAAGTCTCTCAGGATCAGCCTTTTTCCCGCCAAGCCGAAGGAAGAACAGCGTGAGAAAGATCTACCGGAAGTCACTAAGAAGAATCAAACGATGGGAGCACCTGCTATGGACGACACCAACCACCAAGCAAGCTGAGATTCAAATAGAAGTTTTTATTATCCTTTTTCTAAGTAGAAACCGGAGAGAGTCGAGTACATAGGCTCGACGCATCCTGAAAACAATGCGTCCTCATTTGTGACCCTCGTAAGAAGAAAATATCAGGAAGTGATATCTGCACCAACCCCAAGCACCAAGGCGCGACACCCAAGACGAAGATCGTCAAGCCACCCAAGAAGAACCATGCCTCCAAGTCAACTCCAGCCGCAACCTTCAGGATGACCCTTCAAAACCCCTTTTTAAGGGGGAAAGACCTGCAGTACGTATACCAGAAGGTGTTAATAATTAGCTCCTTGTGCCTCAGTCTTGTAGTGTCTGGAAACAGCCAACCAGGACTCTCCCTCAGCGTCGATCGTTAAGTCAGCCCCATCATCAAGGATCTGAACTCAGCACAGAAGATCATCGACAAAGAAAGCCTCGCAACATCAATTTATCAAGATCTCACATGGTGACTTTACTAAAGAAGCAACGACCTCAGAAGTATAACCAGCCCAAAACCCGTGCCCTCGTACTCCCCTGTTACCACCGGGCAAATCTCGAGGACGAGATTTATTTTTAAGGGGGGAAGAGCTGTCACATCCCAAATTTAGGAACCAAGAAAAACTTAGTTTTACAAGACCAAAATTCAGAACCAACAAAAACTTTTTGAAATATTTTACTAATGATTGTGTTTTCCATCCCATTGCTATGTGGAACCTTGTGTGACTTGTTGTTTAAGTTGTTTGACTAGTAAATATTAAACCTAAGAACTCAACCAAGGTAAAAATATATTTAAATTTGGTGATCATGTTATGACAAGAAAATATTCTATATATCTTTTCCATTCTTATTTTGGCCAACTCCATTTCAATGATACTTGGTTTATCAGCAACCAAAACTAGTATCAGTATTTGAGAAAGTAAAAGTATTTCCAAAATTGTGTGTTTCCAAAATTATGGAGATCTATATGCTATCTCCTACATGTTTCTCAACCCTAGTATTTTGCAGGTAAAAGCAACTCCCATTTTATAAACTTTGATTATCACTTCATTTTAAGAATAACACTAGTGGGAAATATATCACCCACCTATTTCCTTTTGAAAAACAATTAAGTTATGAGTGGAGATATTTCTTAAACATCATCTGGTCATAATTAGGAGTGGTCACTTTTCCCACAAGATAATATTGTGGAAATGATGGTATGATTGAATCTGGTGGTTTGATTTGTGTGATCTTGGTTATAAGGTTGATCTTGTTGTGTTATTACTTGTGGGGATAATTCCTCAGTTGTGCTTAATACTAAAATAAAACACACTTGATCACAAATTTGGAATGTTACTTGAAAACAAAACAAGACCTCTATGACTACCCTCACTCTCAAAATAAAATCTTGATTAAAAGAAAGGATCTTATTTAATTTCCCTCTCTACCTATTTCTCCATTTTGTTACAACAATTATTTTAGCTTATAAAATCCAGGAATGAGATGATAACCATCTCATTATCATATCACTCTCTCCTCAAAATATCTAATCTCCATTTTCAAAAGATATTTCAAATGGTCAAATTGGTTTTTCCAAAAATACCATATTTAAAGCCCTATGAACAAATATTGTTCCAAACATTTTATTTTCAAATACCAAATTTTGTGGAACCTCTACATGATATGGAGAGACTACATGAATATTTTCATAATTTTCTAAAATGTTTTAGTACCTCAAATAAATCCCTAAAAGCTGCTGGATATTAAAAAGGAAGCAAAAGAAACAGACAAGGGCTTAGTTGCAAATAGGAAAAATAGCCCAGGGGGTTATCTGGAAAAGCAACGTTTCTTCTCTGTAGCAGCCCGTGCGCGTCGCCGTGTCGACCGCCCGTCGCTCCCGCAGCCCGGACCCCCCCCCCCCCCCCTCTCCGCTCTCCGCTGTCCAGGAGGAGGATAAGACCCCCACCTCGACGCACCCCTGTCCTCCCTCATCCACTCGTCCACCCCCTGCTCCCTCCCTCTCTATTTTCTCTCCACCATGGCCGCGCCTCGGCCGAGCTCGCCGTCGAGCATCGCCGGCGATTGGAGCATCCCCGAGCAAATCCAGGACCGCCAGAAGATGCGCCTCACCGTCCTCTTCATCTCCGTGCAAGGAATCGAAGAGGGGAGCCGCGAGTCGACCGCGCCGTCCGCGTCTTCTTCCTCTCCGGCCGCCGCACATCGAGCACGATTGCCACCGCCTCCGACCTCCTCTGTCCAAGCTGAGCACACGCACGCGTCAAGGGTGAGCGTGCGATTCTCCTGGACATCCCCGTTCCTCCCCTTCCTCTGTATTTCGACGAGCCGTTGTAGTTCGCCGCCGGCCGCCGTCGGGCGCCGATGCGCGCGTCGCTCCGGCGACCATTAAGTAGCGGTGCCGCCGTGTTCGTGTTCGTCATGTCCATGCGAGTCGAGAGCAACCCGAAGCACGTCCCCTCGTGCCGTAGATCGACGGACCCGTGCACCTCGCCGCCGGTGATCGCCGCGTCCACGCGCGCCGTCGCCGTGCATCGTCTACACTTTTTAATTACCCGCGCCTGTAGTATATCACACGCACACGTCCATCCCAGGGGCTAGCACCCGCTCGCGCGCTCGCGAGGTCGCGAGTTCGAACCCCGCGCGGCGCACTTCTTTTCCTTTTATTTTCACTCGCTGACAGGCGGGCCCCACCGGTCAGCGACCGTGGAGGCCACATCCGCTCCACCCGCGCCCAGTCAGCGCCAGCGTGGCCGCTGGCCCACACGTCAGTGACCGTGTGTAGCGCGCTGCTCGGTTCAAAATGTTTCGTTAGTTTTTCTGGAAAATAAAATAAACAGCCAGATTCAAATTTAAACTTCAAAAATTCATAACTAATTAAATACTTGTCCAAAAATTGCAAACAAGATACCAAAATGTTCAGATAAATAAGGCCTGTCTTTTGGTGTAATTCACCTATCCAAATAAATTAGTTTAATTGTTGTTTTATTGAAATAAAGAAAATGGCAGAATATAAAACAAATTAGGAAAATTCATATATTTAAAAATAAGGATCCAAAAATTAAGTTTGACCTCTTAAAATGTTCAGAAAATGATGACCTTCATGTTCCACCTTGTTTCCAAACATGGAAAATTATTTTGTAATGTTGTTTAAAACAAATTAACAAAAGGGCAGATTTAAAAAGGATTTTATAAATTAATCAGTAATAATTTTTGGAGCAAATCCAATTTTGCTAGGTTCCTAGTGTTTCACTTTATCACACCCTAGCTTGGTGTGATGGTTCCACTTATAGAGACTAATTGGTGGCCTAACTTTTGTCTGAAGTATTTCCTGTTTAAAGGAAGGTGCTTGCTATTAATCTTTGCCTAAGATAGTTTTGTGATCGATGGTCCTAGTTGTTGCTTGAAGGATTAGTTGATGCTTGTGGTTTGTTACTTGTTTGTGCATCACATGTTGTTTTGTTTGGTATATTGAGTGTTGGTTATTTCCCTGTTGCGACGTTAGATATTGGTGCTACCGGAGTGGCCTCTGGAGAGAGTTTATTGAGGAAGGATGAGAATTTATTTCTCGGATCAGTGAGAAGAAGTTCAGGAACATTATGCTGGAATCAGGCAAGCTACTCTCTGAGCTTGCATCTATATACATCTATTTTGGTTTACATGTTTTACTTATAAAGAGCATATGTTATTTATGTAGTGTTTGCCACTAAAGTTATGAATTTGAAAACCCTTTTGTTTTCAAAATACAAGTATACTATTTTGACACCCTCTACGGAGATATTAGATGGAAATTCTTTTTCAAACTATAGGATGGGAAAAGGTATTGTTTACTCCAAACTCCTTTGAAAATACTCGTGTGGTTGTGGAATACCGAGATGTCGGTGTGGAAATGGAGAAATGGTGAATGGAGATGTTTATGAAAAATGCACATTGTGTCTTTGTACTATGACGACCAGCCGATAACCTGTGCGACCACATTTACCCACATATGGGAAAAGGGCGTAGTCATATAGTTTGCTCATATTAGTATGGGATGCCTCAACAACGAGGATGACCTCGTTCCATGAGGGGATGGTTTGGTGACCTACCCCCTGACCTGGGTCCTCTTAAGAGAAGTCTACCGGAGGCTGGTATGAGTGTATTGGAGAAAGAGGATTGAAGGTTCCACCATAAATCGCCGGGCAGAACTACGAGTCCTCACACTTAGATTCTGACGGGCTGGGTTAAGTGTTGATGGAAAGTTTCGTAGCGGTAGGGTCCTATACTAGCATGAGCAAAGGACAGGCTATGGTCGGTGACTCAACTTCGCATACACCTGGTATGGCGGGACGTGGCTGACACGATGAGTTACCGGATGGGTGTGGGAAAAGCGTGCTACCTCTGCAGAGGGTAAAACTATTCGAATAGCCGAGTCCTCGGATATGGACAGTTGGGAGGCTGTCCTCTGACCATGTGCAAGTTTTGCAAAGTTTTGAGTTTTGAAAATAAAATGGAGATGTGTGGTATCTGCAACTCTACCGACGGGCTGGTATGAGGTTGCTGGAGGATGATTGACCATGACGGGCTATGGTCGAGAAGTGCAGAGTTTTGTGATTTAAAAGTGGAAAAATGTTTTATGCAACTATACCAAAGGGCCGGTATGAAGTTGTTGGGATTGAATGACCATGAAGGGTTATGGTCGAAAAAGGAGGAGTTTTGGGGAAATAAACAAAATGGTGATTTTCCGGGAAAATGTTTTAAAAGAGACTTATTACAAAGACAGGTTTATGGGGAAAAGTTCTAAAAGCCTTCTTTTCTTTTTCAAGAAAGATATAGAGATTTCAAAACAAAGTTTTAATAAACAAAAGTATATCCTTCTCCTTTCAACAAGGATATAGAGTTTTCAAAGCAAACGAAGTTTTATTTAAACAAAAAAAGAGTAGTGCATGCTCATTCCGGGGGTAGTTTGCGAGTACATTCAAATGTACTCATATTGGTTTCGTCCCTGGCTATTGTCTTAGCCAGATTCTGAAGAGGAGCAGTTTGAAGGGAAAAGGGCATTCGTGAACGTCAATGCGAACTAGGGCGCTTCCCAGTCAGCTGCCTGTAGGGTTGGCAAATGGCTTGGGCTCCACGTTGTTTGGTGATATCCGCTGCAAGTACCTGATGGAGTTATGGCTTCAGTCAAGTAAGTAATTTCAATCGGTATTTATGGGTGTTCTTTTGATACCAGTTTGATTGTGCTCAGCGACAGACTGATCATGGGATCGCTGATGTGTAGGCACAAGGGTATTTCGGACAGCTAATCCGGGGTCCCCACACTCCACTCCTTGTGAAGCATCTATTTTGAAGGAGAATGTTGAGCTAAGGGCTCAACTTGAGTTGTTAACTAGCAAGTATGGGAAATTGGAAGAAAATCATGAAAAGCTATCCAGCTCGAATGAGGATCTTCTAGCATCTCATTCTAGGCTAAAGTTAGCTCATGAGGCTATCACTACAAAGGTAACATCTTGTGAGCCTCATGTGGACAAAGGCACAACTTCTACTAAAAATGCTATATTGCCTTGTGCTAGTCCTAGTAATTCTAAATCACATACTATTGCTAAATCTTGTGATGAATTACTTTCTATGCCTTGTTGCTCTAACAAGGAAGCGTCTACTTCCTCTAGTGTTTGTGTTGATACTAACCATGTAGTGTAATTAAATGAGCTCGAGGCCCAAGTCACTTCTTTGAAGAAAGACTTGGAAAAGCGTCATGTTGGGAAGTCCACACTTGACAATATGTTGAGTGTTCAAAGATGTCCCAATGACAAGAGTGGACTTGGATTCAACTCCAATAACAAGAACAAGTCCAAGTACAACAAGAAGAAAAAGGGCCAAGAACAAGTCAAAGATTCGGCCAAAATTGTGTGCTTCAAGTGCAAAGTTGAAGGGCACCATGTTAGATCTTGCCCTTTGAAAAAGAAGCATCTTAGTGAGAAGCAACAAGGGAACAGACCTCAAGCTCAAACTCAAGTTTCTCAAGTTGAAGAACGGCCACCTCCCAAGAAGAATCAAGATATCCCTCCTCAAGTTAAGATTCCAACTAAGAAGAAGGGAGGAAGCCAATGTTGCTACTTATGCCGTGAGAAGGGCCACTTTGCTTCTTCATGCACTAATGGTACCTTATCCAACCCCATTATAATTGATGATGTTTATTCTCTTCGGAAGGATAAGGTTGGCAATGTGTTTGCCAAATTTGTTGGTACTCAAAGTGGTGTCAAGAAAAGAACCATTTGGGTTGCCAAGCCTATTGTGACTAACCTCTTAGGACCCAACTTGGTTGGGGACCAACAAGTTAAAATTTAATCAATAGGTGTTGACGGAGGGCATTGGAGACTTGGCTACATCATGAAGAATCAAGGGACCTTCATCAATCATATTCTCTCAAGCCAAGTCATTTGGGCTATATTGATCTATCTTATATCCAATGTTCCTCCTTGCGGTAACTTGTGCTTATATCATATATATATTGAAAGTCGCTTGCACCCTTGCATGTGTTTGGCTTTGTACCTTTCTTGTGTTTGTATGTGTTGTGCTCTCTATTTACTTATCTTGAGAAATCAAGTATGTGTATGTTGGTTGGCACAACATTTACTTGTTTTGAGCCTTGCTGCTTTTATTTGCTATCTTATCTTGTTGGCTCTCTTTGAGAGATTAATGGACTATTCTGTTTTGGGAGAGTGATATGCTTCGTGCACTTCACAATCCTAAAAATGTGTGTACATGAGGAATACCACTTAGTGATGATATATCACTATTATCTATTCTCTATGTGGTATGTCATGCTCATGAGAAATTCAAATTCTATAATGTCCATTAATTATCTCTAGTTGGTTTGTTTACCTCTTGTTTAAAAGAAATGGTTTATCACATTATGGGGGAGTAATAAGCTATGTGCATATTACAAGCCTATAAAATGTGAACATGTGAGGTTTTGCCATCTAGAATTGATATTGTTTATTATCTTGTTCCTATGTGGCATATTTCTCAAATAAGTTCCATCCTACTTAAAAATGTTTTTATTGCTTATCTTTTGGATCCTTTTTGCTCTACTCAAAATTTGTTTTGTGCTTTCTTGAGTTAGGAAATGCAATGATCTCACCCTTGTGCTTTTATGTTTGAGTCATACTTCTAGATAATGCACTATTCTTGGGAAGCTTTCCTACGTTGAGTAGAACACTATTCTTCAATTTGGTATTGGATCTCATTGCTCTTTCTTGAAACATGACCTTTGTTTGAATAATATATATGGAGAATCATAATCCCACTTGTGTGCATTTGTATTCAAGTGCAAGACCATAAATAATGCACACATCTTGGGAGCTATCCTATATGATTTTTGGACATTAGTTGTCTTCAAATTGCCTTTTTATCCCGATGACGTGTCTCTTTGGAAGACAAACATTTTTCGTCTTGGTACTTCGTGCCATCATGAAAAGTGTAGAGGGTTTGATTCATTCCTTGAACCTATTTTCATTTGGCATGTTTTTCTCAACTTGGTGTCTTAAATCATGTGTTGATTTGGGTCTTTGATATAATTTGGGAAATTTGTTTTCTTGTCACACTTGTGTGTGCTTTCTTGGTTTAATTGGTGTTTTGTCCAAATTGTACCTCATTTGGTTCTTGAAAGTCTTGTGCATGCATATTTACTATGTATATCTTATGGCTTGCCTACTTGTGTTGATCCAATATATAGGATAAACTCCATCAAATCCTAAATGGCTAAGATGTGCATGAAATTCAATTTCACATCAATATGCACATATTTATGTGGAGTTTGTCCTATATATTGTAGTTGCTCTAACTACTTTGGACCCAATGAGTTTGGGGACCATGTTGTACTTGAATTTGTTTTAGGTACACTTGAGATGCATTGGAAGCTTGTCTCATTTACAAGGAAGGTGTTATCACCATGTGGTTATTGGAGTCAAGCTCGGATGTTAGTGAACTCTTATCTTCTACATCAACAATGCGATCTCGGTGACAAGTAACTACCTCATGCATACACTTCTAGCTTTCAACCTTGTGTAGGTTGTTTCATGGCACGAATCTCTTTTGTTGCAATTAATTTGGTTTGTAAAACAACTTTATTACAAATGTGGGCAAGCCGGGATGATTATATATCAAAAGGAATATATATAATCATTTTCATGATTCACCAATCCCAAATATGTTAATCTAGCACTTTGTACTCTATGTCTCGCATATGTAATATTGATGTTTTTTCAAAATCATTTGCCTTTTGCGATACTTGTTATCTTACTTGGAGCATCCTTTTTAACCTTTTTCCCTTGTGGATATTTTGGATGCTATGATGAGTGTGTGTTGGGAGTTCATCTATATTCCTTTAAGATAAAATTGGACTTGTGCTATGCTTTTAAGCAAAGATCTTATTGGTGTATTTATGACTTCCTCTTGGATATCATGTTCTTTACCTTTGTACCTATTTTGTGTGTGCATGTTTCTTTGTGGACTTATATCTTCATGATCGGTGTCTACTTAGAAACTTTTACACATGAGAGTAGTTACATCTTTATTTGGTATTCCAATTCTTTAGTGACCACATTTTATTGCTTTTGATTCTATGGTGGTCTCTAAAAGGCACAAGCTTTGTTTTTCACTTGGTATACTTTTGCGTCTTAATAAGCTTGTGGACCTATTTGCATTGTTCTTTGGGTGTGTGTACATGAAAGACATGATATGCATTATGTGCCTTATATTTTGAAAGACTATGTTGATGCTCGCTCATCTTTGTAATAGTCTCCTAAAATGTCTTTTTATATCACACCCATCTCTTTCGGTTGAGCAAGTCTTTATTTGTCTCTCCTTGCTCTTGTTGCTCAACATTTTGTTTGTTGCAAGTTGCATTGCTTCTTTTATCATCTATGCGCTCTTGCACTTGTTTGTGTTTAAATTATCTAGGAGGGAGTGAGGATTCCATGTTGTGCACACCATATTGAAATGCAAATCCTACTTTGTGCACGTACCTTGGGGAGTTCCCTCTTGATTTTTAGAACACTTTTCGGATCCTTTTGATTGCTTGCTTCTTTCGTCAAAGCATCTTTCTCTTTGATATTCGTTTGCAATCTTTTGGATCCTCGATATAGTTTGATCTCCCTCCATCTATTCGTCATTGAATATGTGCATTTGATTTCACTCATATCATGAGAAATGCACACATTATGGGGGAGCTCTTATTATATTGGCCTTCTTAATTTTTCACCCATTTAGGCAATGGATGCCAATGGGGGAGAAATTTAGAGGGTTTAGGGAACATGGCTTTGTTCGCTTGCATCCTTGCATTTTGTGCTGCATGGTTGCTTAAATTCATTATATAAACCCTCGTAAAAGGGATTGTCATCAATTACCAAAATGGGGGAGATTGAAAGTGCATGTTGCCCTCATGCGTGGTTTTGGTAATTAATGACAATCCTTATGGACTAATGTTTGCATTGAGATATTCTTGTAGATCTTGTCCATAGGAAAAGATTGGAGTGCATGTATTGGAATCTAGAATCTTACATGGTAAAGCGTGGCTTGGAAAATAAGATTGAGGGAACATTCATGTTTATCTCAAGCCATCATATATATTAAGAGAAGACTATGAAGTGCAAGTTCAATATGATCCATCTCCGAAGATATCATTTGATTGAAGCTTGCTATGGATTCATGAAGACAGAGCTAAGCGAGCTCTCCCATAATGGAGTATGGGGGAGTATTTGGAGAAGTCTTCATCAAGCATGTGCTATCAATCATGATCAAGAAAGGTTTGTTCCAACTTGAGAGAGTCAATATCGTCATCATCTAGCTCAAGTGGAATGTGCAAGGCAAAGGTATGATCTTGATAGGATTTCTATTTTTACCGGTCTAATTTTGTTAGTTCGGAGACCGGGTTATAGGTTAGATACCGTACTATCAAGAGGGGCTCTCAAGTGAGTAACTTGATCACATCTTAGTGAAGAGCTCAAACCTTTGCATACTTGGCATATCATCTTTCTTGGTTCTTATTTGGATTTTCTCCTTGTTGGGTTTTGGTGCTTGTTGTGATCTTCATGACAAGACCAAGTTCACCGAAAACGAATTTCGTATGGAAAACTTGTTGCGTTTTCGGTTTTGGAGGTTTACCGGTTATTCGTTTAAAGAGAGGTTTTACCTTTCCCCATTTGGTTTTATCCTCCCATACTTAACTATGATGTTTCTCTGCATGGTCTTGTAAAGCTCGTTGTGGTGATTCCAACGAGCCCAAGACCATCGAAAACGGAGTTCGTATGCTCAAGATATGTTCGTTTTCGTGTTGATATTTCTGCAGCTTTTGTGTAGGCCGGAGTCTCCGGTGTAAACAAACCGGAGTCTCCGGTCTGGACCAGTTTTCACGTTTGGGTTCACCCCCTGGTACCAGGCCGGAAAGTTAGGCCGGAGACTCCGTCTAACGTGTTTCTGAGCATAACGGGCAGTTTTTTGGGGCCCTATTTAAGGGGGTCTTCTTCCCCAATGTCCCCCAACTCTCAAGCACGAAATTGCCCCCCATTGTTGACCTTCTTGAGCTTGGCTGTCTCTCTATTCCTCCATGATTCTTGCCTCCAATTAGAGGGAAAAGAGAGAGAAGATCTAGATCTACAATTCCACCAATCCATCTCTCCTCTAAGTGAGGGGAACCTAATAGATCTTGATCTTGAAGTTCTTTGTGTTTCTCCTCCATTGTTCTTCCTCTCTTCTCCCCCATAAGCATTAGTTTCTTTTGGTGGGATTTGGGAGTGAAGGACTTGAGTACTTCTTGTGTTCTTGCCATTGCATTGTGTTGCATCGGTTTGCTCTCTCCACGAGGATTCGTGGAAGTGAAAATTAGTGAGCGTTGGACCCTAGACGGTGTTCTTGTGACCTTTTGTGGTCAAGGCCTTTTGTGGCTAGTTGGGACCTTTTGTGGTCACTTGGGAGCTCCCAATCCTTTTGTGGGTTGTGCCTCAAGATCTTTGTAAGGGACTCGATTTCCGCCCAAAAGGAAATCAACAGTGGAAGATGAACCGACCTTTTGGGCGAGGTTCATCGGAGAATAGGGTGAGACCATTTGTGGTGTCTTGAATTTGAAATTCGCACCCCTCCAACGAGACGTACTCCCTTAAAAAGGAGGAACTCGGGAATACATCATCGTCTCCGCGTGCCTCGGTTATTTCTATACCCGAGCTCTTTACTTATGCACTTTACATTGTGATAGCCTTCGTGCTTGAACTCTATATCTTGCTATCACCTTGTTACTTGTCTTGCTTATCATAAATTGTTGGTGCACATAGGTGAACCTAGTATATTTAGGTTGTATGCTTGTTAAATTAAAACACCTAGTTTTATTCCGCATTTATCAAGCCTAAACCGAATTTTTTTAAATCGCCTATTCAACCCCCCCCCCCCCCCCCCCCCCCCCCCACTCTAGGCGACATCATTGTCCTTTCAGTCGGCCACAGGTGCGACCAAAGGGTGGCACCACGGGGGCGATCGGCACGGAATCGCCGATTTTCAGTGAGAGGTTCCAAGGTGAAGTGGAGAATCAAGACATTGGCGGTAGAAATACAAGTCTGAAAATCGGGCGGAAATCAAGATGCCGAGTGACAGTTCCTGTTTTCTGCTATCTTTTTGTTTTAGAAAAGTTATGAAATAAATATTCTCTTTTTTTAGAGGAAAATAAATATTCTCAGAAATACCTGAAAATTTACATAGATTATTTTTACATCGAGAAGGAAATAGAGTCCAAAGGACAGCCAGATGGGCCCACAGCCTCCGGGAGACCCCCAGGCGCGGCCAGGTTGGGGCCGTGCCCAAGGGCCGCTTGGCCCACCTGGCCACCGCCTTTCGTCGCCCCTTCACCTATAAGATGCCTCCTTCCTGTAAACCCTAACAATCACCAGC
This sequence comes from Poa pratensis, assembly GCA_947311845.1. Classification (NCBI taxonomy): domain Eukaryota; kingdom Viridiplantae; phylum Streptophyta; class Magnoliopsida; order Poales; family Poaceae; genus Poa; species Poa pratensis. The sequence goes on from CAMZMU010000117.1 coordinate 73,374,331, forward strand.
GTCGTAATAGCCGGGTTGCACGGCGTCGGGGCTGACATTTCACTAAACAGGTTGGGGCATATCATGGCCATGAGAAGGTTGCCCGACGAGAGCACCCACGGGGCTTCCTTTGTGTCAAAGGTGAGTCGTCGGCCACATGTGCGACCAAAGGGTGGCACAACGGGGCTGATCGGCACGGAATCGCCGATTTTCAGTGAGAGGTTCCAAGGTGAAGTGGAGAATCGAGTCGTTGGCGGCAGAAATACAAGTCTGAGAATCGGACGAAATAAATAGCACGTCTCCATCCTCAGACGCTTCAAGGATGGTGACGAGATCTTGATTGCGTTGATGTGAGCTCGAGAAAGAGCGAAATATTTCGTTGTTCGCCAGTTAGGTCGTGACAACATTACAGGATGACGATGTTCAGGATACGGTTCCAAGTTGGCCACGTCCGCTACAGCCAGGGTCCTACCGGCACCTAACGTCACGGCCTGGCCTCTGCCTCCAGCCGTCCACTGCACAATCAGTCAACCATGGCCCGCCCTGAACTCCCAGACCGCGAGGAGACCGGAGCATGCAGCGTGGACGGCATCCCCGTCGTCGACCTCGCCGCCCTCCTCAACGACGACGCCACCAGCGATTGCGGGCGATCCGGCACCTCGGTCAGGCGTGCCAAGAGTGGGGCTTCTTTATGGTACGTATGACAGACACGAAATTTTTAAAGTTTAAGTAAGCTTCAAAGCACCACACGTGCGTCTGAATCTTCTTCCATGATATATAAGATCATCAACCATGGCATCCCTGAGTCTCTCCAAGTAGCAGCCATGGACGCTTGCAAGGAGCTGTTCAGTTTACCAGCGAAGGAGAAGTCCGAGTACATCGACGCCGGCCCGATGGACCCCGTTCGCGTCGGGACGGGTTTCAATTCTGCCGTCGACGGCGACAAGTACTGGAGGGACTACCTGAAGATGTTCGCGCACCCCGATTTCTACTGCCCGGCAAAGCCGCCAAACCTAAGGTACGGAAACAATTCAGTTTTTTTTACATCGTGTTTACCTTTTTTTTTTTGAGAATATCGTGTTTACCTTTTGACAATCGTCACTTGAACACATTTTGCTTTAACAATCACTGACAAGATTGCCCTGCGTCTGTGTGTCGTTGCCAGGGAAATTGCTAGGGAGTATGCGACTCGCACAAGAAGCCTGATGCTGGAGCTCACGACGGCCATCTCCGAGAGTCTGGGGCTCGACCGTCGCCGCATCGCTGAAGCGCTGAAGCTCGACTCCTGCTTCCAGATCCTCGTCAGCAACAGTTACCCGCCGGCTGGCCCGGACGTTGGGGCAATCGGGTTGCCGACTCACTCCGACCACGGCCTCCTCACTATGCTCTTCCAAAACGGCGTCGACGGCCTCCAGGTCAACCACGACAGCGAGTGGCTCCTCGCCAAGCCCATCCCCGGCTCGTTCCTCGTCATCGCCGGCGATCAGATGGAGGTGACCGACAAACTCAGCAATTTGCTGCCTTCTTCCAAATGTGTCATGAACTTCTCGCGTTATTCTAGCTCTAAAGGTTCATTTGATTCTGTTACACTTGCATGCAGATTGTGAGCAATGGAAGGTACAAGGCTGTGCTCCACCGCGCATTGGTCGACGGCGAGCAGGCGAGGATGTCGTTCGTGAGCCTGATCGGGCCGTGCCTGGACGTCGCCGTCGAGCCAATTCCAGAGCTTGCACGGGCAGCACCGCTGGGCGCGGAGTTCAGGGGTATCAGATACAGGGAGTACATGGAGCACCAGCAGAGCAACAAACTCAAGGAGAATGCGGCGCTGGACATCGTTCGGGTGCAGCGTGACATACTCACATCCAAGGGCTCGCTGAACATTTGAGTTAACCCTACATGTTCCCTTTAAGCATCCTCTTGCCATTGCAGTTGCGACTCTTTTAGGTGGAATTAAGTCCCTTGCAGCTCGGAAGGGGAACATGTGCTCATTCGTATAAATTCAGTGAATTGATTTTTCAGTTAGTAAAAAATCAGTAAGTAAATCAGTGAATATTTAGTGAGTTTAAGTTAATTACACTCGCTGAAAATTCAGTTAAAATCAGCGAATATTTACTGATTTTTTTGGTGACTGGAAAATCACTAGAGCTTCTCGGCGCGGATGTAGCCGGCATGCCGCCATAGGCAGAGCTACAAGCGGCTTGAAGCACAAACTGCTGCTGCATGCCCAGCACAACTGGTTACCATTTCGTGCCAAGCTCAAGTCTATATATATGCCGTACGTGTAAGAAACACTTAGGAACATAAGACCTGGCATTTCATGATTTAGGAAATTTAAGGTGTGATACGATGAATAGAATCAACTGTGGAGAAATAAGATCATATTAACCTAAAAAAAAAGATAATATGCTAGTGACTAGTTGCGGCCACAAAATTGCTCCACTGTAAAGTTCCACATTTTTCTGAAAAGTAAGAGATAAAACATGAGACAGAACAGTGATTTAACTTCAGTAACGTTAATAATCAAGCATACATGCAACGATCAACAGAGAACTATAGGCATAATCCATATTAACCTTTACCTGGATGAAGCTAGATCAAAGATATGAAACTATGACTTTCCAGTAGCCCAGACATAGTAAGAAATGAGCATCGCTTCTCACCAGTTCAACGTTTAAGAAAACTGCATTCAAAGTAGAGTAATCATTCCAGGCTGAATAGATTTGCACTAGCAATTGTAAGTTTCCCTGCACAAAAGACAGCAACAAGCTTCAGCCTAGCACTCCTGACTCGTCACGGGGTGGTACATCCATCAACAGCCCAAAGTTCCTCGCCACATTTTTTTTCGAGAAAACACAAAGGACCTTTGCGTTTCATTTCATTGAAAAGATAAGAGAGTTTGGTTACAGTCCTGCTCCTAGGAGGCAAATGACAGACACCTCTTCAAACGGAATCCTGCACAAATATGTAAAATGTTAAGAGCGGAGTCATCTGGACAAATAAGCTTGTTTCAGTTCCTTGCAAAGAAACATATACAGGACCAGACTCTAGTGAAGGGGAAGTTCAGTTCAGTTACCATGCACTCAGAGTTACAGTATGAACTGTTAAACATGAAATTAACTCAACGCTTTGCATCATTATTTTACAACTGGTTTTCTAGCTATGACACTGGACAATTTCCAATGCATAAGGCTAACCTGTCCCATAACACCAGCTCTTCCCATCAGAATTCAATGAGCAATAGGATAGACACTTCGGTTCACATGGATATCTACTAATGAGGAAAGGGAGCAAAACAAAGTGCATGGACATCAACTAATGAGGAAGGGACCAAAACAAAGTGTGTGTGGAGATGAGATGAAACATTGACAAGAATGCAAAGGACAAACAATGAGATCATTAAACATGCTGGGGTACAGATTGTACAGCTTTCTAAACCACACCAGCACGGCCAAGTACAATACTGTCATCAGTAATCACACAAGACACAACAATGGAAATAAGGAGAGAAAAGAAAATATCAGGAGAATTAACCATAACATGCACTCGTATGTAAGTCACATACAGACTCCAAAGGAACATCAAGAGGAATACTTTTTCCATTAACAAAATGCCACTACAAAATTTGACCTGATTCAAGGATGTCTTTGGAAAATTGTATCATCATTTGCGAGTCGAAGGGGTGAAGGCAGTAATGCATGTTCCAAGTTATTAGTACATATCATTCTAACCTACGTAAACCTTGTTTGAGGCTACTAAACTGGCTACTCAAATGTATGAGGCTAGCTTGTATGAACAACAACTAAATGGTGCGCGTTATGTCAATAATATGATGTACTTGTAAACATACAATGGCTTCTATTATTCTGGAGTACTCTGCAACAATACCCAAATCCTGCCCAAAAAAACCTTCTCAATAAAACAACAAGTTTTGCATGCTAAGAATCATAGAAAATGTATGCTTATGCACAAAAATTAGTTGCACCAGATATCAGAAATATACTGACCCTAAGGGAATGCACAATTTCAGTACTCCCTCCGATCCGAAAAAAGATTCGGACATGTAACTTTGCCAAAACACCCTCCAGCTTTTCGTTTCTCAACCCGCAGTCCTAAACCTGCCAAGACAAGTCAACCGCTCGCCCACACTTGCGCCGAGCTCCCCGCCGCTCGCCCGTCCCCGTCGTCGGTCGTCTGCTACTCTGCTCCAAGGCCGGGACGCCCTGCCGCCGCTCGCCCGTCCCCATCCTCCGCCGTCTGCTCCAAAGCCGGGACGGCCCTGCCGCCGCTCGCCCGTCCCCGTAGTGCGCCGTCTGCTCCAAGGCCGGGCTGGCCCCTGCCGTCGCTCGTCCGTCCCCGTCGTCCGTCGTCTGCTCCAAGGCCGGTCTGGCCCCTGCCACAGCTCGCCCGTCCCCGCCGTTCGCCGTCTGCTCCAAGGCCGGGCCAGCCCCTGCCGCTGACCGATCTCACAAGTCCGCCGGCGGATCTTGCTGCTCTGCCTCATCCTCCTCCCATCTCCTCGCCTCGGATCAGGCCGGCCCTCCGCCGCACGCCGGTCAGCTGCTCCAACAACGGGTTCTCTCTAGAGTCCAGACCTCCACCACCATCTGTCACTCTGGCAGAGATGTGAGCTTGGGAGAGACGCGTGATGCGTAAAACTTTGTTTTCTTAATTTAGAAGGGCTAAAATGTAATTTGATAATGTACTAAGCGCTGTGACCGTTTTTCCGGATCGGAGGGAGTACCTTTTGGCTTATGCATCTTTGGTAAAGGTACTTTTCCCCAAACATGGATAAAAATACGTGTCATTCTGTGCTGAGACAGAGTGCATAAAGCTAATGCAAACGTACAAATCAAAACCAAAAACTCAAAGCTCCAAAAAGAACTATCTATTAAACACTAGAAGGCTACAAAACAAGAAAAAATGAACCAAAAACTAAGAACTAAATGTTCAATTCACTTGCTCAAAAGAAATGCTCAGTTGACACACCTCATTTATTTTAATACTTTCCCAAAAAGGGAGGATAGATCATCTTTTTAAACCCACTGTATATAGGTTTTCTATACTGCAACTAAACATGATATTTCTATTCATAGTCTAGGATACATTTTCAGTCAAACATATGTGAAGTTAATTTTAAAATACACAAAGTGTGAAGAGAAGCAATAGTTAACTTACGTTTCTCCATTCCTCTTCATAGTAATACTATCTAACACAAATAGCAAAGCTGAGGCCAGGAACCAAAAAAAAATCTAACACTAGAAGGCTACAAACAAAGAAAGGAACCAAAAGGCTAAGAAAACCAGCAAATACGTGAAACAAGAACTAAATGTCCAATTCACTTGCTGAAAATAAATGCTCAATTCACCCAACCCATTTTACAATACTTCCCCAAAAATGAAGATTAGATCTTCTTTTTAAACCCACCATATATAGGTTTCTTCGATAAACAATTTAGGAAAGATTTCACTCAAACATATATGAAGTAAATTACAAGATATACAAATTGTGAAGAGAATCAATAGTTAGCTTACCTTACTCCTTTCCTTTTGATAGTAATATCGATGCCAAATGTACTCAAGAAATTCAAAACTTTGCAGACCCTCTGATCAACCTCTTCACATTTCACAGTGACCTTCTTAAGGTGTTCTGATACAGAGACTGATTTCTCCATCAGTCCATACTTTTCCTCCCTTTCCAAAGTACGTTCAGGTCCCTGTAGTAGGCAAAAGTATTTTACCCAACACCCATAAGATATATATTGCGGGCGAATAAATAAGACTGCAGCATTGGCCCATTTAGAGAATGTATAGAACTTTTTAGCATTACAGAAATATATACCTTACGCAATTGAAGTGTTAGCTTCTCAAGAATTGGTGAATGCTTAAGCAAACAAACTAGTGGACGGAGGTCGGCTTCAACGCACCAATCACTCAGAAACAGTGTCTTCAAATTACCAAATGTGGGGCACCATTTCAAATCCCTTCTGAAAGTAATCTGAACAAAGTGCATAGTAACAGGCTAACAGCTCAGGATCTGATTTTAAAGTACATGATGCAACTGTACACAATTGTATTTAAACTTTGGATAGATATCTGATACCATGCCTCAACAGACAGAGATAATTATAACATCATATTTAATAGTCCCTCTATGTTAGCATGAAATATTGATAGATTAACCATATGTGACCAAGTCGTCCACAAATTAACATCTTGAATAGGTGGCTGAATGCTTACTATCAGTATCACATGATATTCTCAGATTGATTAGTGTCAGAACTCAGAAAACAAAGTGCAGTAGCATAAACAGACGATATCCATAATTTTCAATGTGTCTCCAACGAAGTATTTTAATGAAAGTCCATCTGATGGTACTGCATGTTAATATAAATTCAGCAATCCATCAACCGACAAGTAAAGGTGAACATAGATCCTATAAAGAGAAAGCGAGAGAAAAAGAACGTGTGTGAATTAAGAATTGAGATGGAACATATGTAAGTCTACCTGTCCGGGCCGCCTATCTGTTATCATCTTCAAATATGTAGCACTGGATAAACCTCCAAGAAGCACACAGCCACTGTTGTGGCCATCATCACCACAACATTTTGCGCAGGTACCACAACATTCCGAGAATCACCTTCCTCACAGCTTTCGGAGAAAGCGTCGAGAAATGCAGTTTCTAGTGATGTGATACTTTCCAGAAATGGAGCTTCGCCACTGCAATCCACGAGTTCCAGGTAAACGAGATTCGGGACAGAGATACGAGTCCGGCTATCATGGCAGAAACAGCTATCTCGGATGCTCAGTTCTTCCAGTGACTGCGACGAAATCTTGCCAGTACTTATGGTGCATTCTGTTATCCTCAGAACCTCCAACGATGGACAGCTTGAAAAATCGAGAATGTTGCCGTTCAAGTCCGGAAACATGAGGTCTAGTATTCTCAAATGGCTGGAGACCAGAGGAGGGACGTCGAACACAAGGTTGGATTCAGCAAACAGAGTGATATAAAGCACCTGAGCCCCGCGCAGCAAAGCATGTCGGATCCAGATGTTGGGGTATGCAACATCGCCATCAGAAGGCTCATAGGTAAAGTGAAGCTCGACCTCATCTAGTGCTGAGCCCGGATCTCGGAGGAGGAGCAGGCTGGTGACGAACTTGGTAATATCATCGGCGCTGTTGAGGGCCATTTGCCACACCCCGTGGTCTGTGACGCGGAGGCAACGCATGAACTTCCACTGGTGGAGCCAGCGCCGGGAGAGCACGCACGTCTTCACTGCCTCGTCCGCCGGCAGGAGGCCAAGGATGCGGCCCAGGACGTCGTCCGGCAGAGGGCTGATCCAGTCCGGCTCGCTTGGTACCAACACTTTCTCTGCTCTGTCCGCGTCAGACATTTCGTCGAACAGATGGTGGGCGCGACCACGAGGGGGCCCTGCGGGACAGGAGAGGGGGGACTAAATGACCAGCGCGAGGGAAGAAGAAGAGAGGATCACGAGTAAGAAGAGCAGTAGCATCGGACTCACCTTGCCGGCTTAGCTTCACTCGCCGGCGGCGGCAGAAATGGAGCGAGATCAGCTCGTGGGGGGGAGATTAGGTGACGAGGAGAGGCCACGTTGGGAGTCGGTAACGAGATCAAAGACGATGAACACTAACAAAGACGAAATTAAAGCATTTCTTAGAGCAACTCCAATTCTCCACGGCCACACCAACTTTGTGTCTGCATCCGACTGTGCTCTGTTTCCTACGCTGGACATGTGTCCGTCATAATGGGTGCTACCCAGCGCTGGCCCCAAACGAACGCCCCCAATCATTTTTGATCAATTTTGATCATTTTATAAAAAAATAGTCTATGCTGACTACAAATCCGGCGACCAAACCGAAGGGGGAAATAAAAGTCAACTCAAATCCGATCAAACATCAATAAAAGTCTCGGCCAACACAAGTCTAGCCATCAAAAGGGCACCACCATCACTACGATGCATCCAAATCATTCCTCGGCCTCCTCGTCGGCATCCTCTTCCTCCTCCTCTTCCGCCGCCGCTTCGGCCTTCTTTGCCCTTGTTGCCCGCCCCGTTGTGATGCGCCTCTTTTCTTAGGCAAGTAGGCCTTCTAATTAGGCTCATATCGCTCGTGTTGGTGGCCCTGGCCAAGCGCTTCTCAGTCTTCTCCGTAGTCTTGAGTTTGTTCTTTTGCATGTCGAAAAAGGTTGGCCACCTTTCTTCATTATCGGTGTGCATTTTCAATTTGTTAGTCCAGATCTATGCCACGTACTTCACGTGCACCACAATCGACTCTTAGATAGAGACCGAGGATGCCTTGGCGTCTCCTTCCCCCGTCTACTGTAGAGGAAGGCGACTTTTGGAACTCCGGCTCGCGTCACCACATCGCCGTTGATCCGTTCGATTCCCCGCCCTCCGGCGGCGGGAGGACGGGGAATCGACGGATCTGTGCATATGTGTTACGTAGGTGTGAGTTGGGTATCTGCTGGCGGCGCTATGGCGGAGGAGGCGTGGTCGGCGGTGTTTTTGCAGGTGGCGGTCCTTCCCCTCGACGGTGGTGCTCCGAGGAGCTTCGGCGTCGACCTGCCACCTACGGCGAGTCCGTGGCTCTGCGGGGCTGCTCAGCTCGTCTCCCCCCTCGCCGGAATCCGTGAGACGGCGGATCCGGTTCAGGAACTTCCGACAGATGCAGAGGTGCAGCGGCGTGACGACGGCGGCGACGTCAGGTGTAGATCCTTTGGGATCGGTGATCGGCGACTTCCCGCTGGCTTGGGGGGGGCTCCGGATCCAAGGCATCAAGCGGAGTTCGAGCAGCGGCGCACCACCGACAGCGCTCGTCGTCTCCGGCGTGGTCGAGTTGCATAAGGGCTGGGATTAATGTTTCTTATGAGGGCCTTTGTGTAATTTGTCGCTGTACTGCTGTGTTTGTCATCGCAAAAAAAAAAAAAAAGAGGATGCCTTTTTCTTTGCCGCCTAATTCTAGCTCTATTAGTTCATGTGGTCATGTTACACTTGCATGCAGATTGTGAGCAATGGAAGGTAGACGCACCATCTTCTTAATGTAATGTCAAGGTGCTAGTGTCTCAGACGTCATTTAAAAAAATTACAACGGACAAACCAATATGTAGTACGTTGAAATAAAGTTACTCTCTAAAATCTAAGAATCTTTAGTTTTGGGTTTACAACAGCAATTTTGCCCTGGCAGAAAACAACCATACTCTTGTGTCTGCTTAGGCGGCACAACAAGACCCTGAATAACCCATTAACCAAACGCCACTGATTTCGACAACAAAATCACTAAAGTAGACCCGCTATTCTAAAAGCAATAGTCATAAACTCATATTTTTGGTGTTGTTTGAGGAAAGTCATCAAGTCAGATCGTTAACTGAAAAATGAGCTAACTATAACAAGAGTGGGCATAGAGCCATAGACTCGGTGAGAACTGTACGCTCACACAATAGCCGACAGCAATCGCAAGATGCAGAGAGCATCCCACAAATTTATCGCGGGGATTAAACACGTAATCGACATCGAGATCCACACGAACACACAACTTTCAGCTAAATCGTATGGCGATTCAAAGTTTCTAACCCTACCGCCCACCTTGCAGCCATCAATGGCGCGGCGGCGGAGGAATAGCACCGGCCGCCGGGAAGGCCGCGTCGTTGGGCCTTGGCGCCTGGCGCAAGCTGCAGGTACTCGCTTGCTTCAACACCTCGCCGGCACCACCAGCACAGGCCTGCTCCGGCGTGCCGTGAAGGTCACCTGTCGTATGTGTAGGAATTTGTGTCTTGCAACATTTTATTTGTACACTATATTTTCCGGAATTAAACTTCATGTGGAAGTATCATGGAAATAACAGGGAACTAATGATGTGGAATTGTACTTAAGAAATATTAGTTAAGTAAGCCGATACGTCTATATTGGAATACAGTGTATGTGAATATGCTGGAATTATACCCGGGACAGTATAGAGTGGAAAGCCAGGTTGTTCATATGTTGGCTATATGAATTGATTAAAGCCTGTGAATTTGAATTATTCAAATTCGGCACGTGACTCACACACGTGTACTCGTGGGACTAATTGCAAATTGAAACTCCTAGATGGTTACTGATGATCGTGGTTGGTTTGGTTAACCTGGAGTTTTTGCAATAAATATCTGCGGAATTACGGTTTAAATAAAACCGGAATTAGCACTATATAAAGGTCCCTAACACCTAGCCTCAAATTGATCATTGTGAGGGGCACCACGGAAAAGGATCGAGGAATAGGGGTTAGACCGAATTAGTGCTAAACCTAACATTGGTATCAGAGCCGATTACGACCGTGTTGACCGCCGGAATATTGTCGTCGGTCAGCCGTCATGATCCGCCGCGACTCCGCTCGCTGCTACCGCCGGCTCCCGTCTGATGGAATTGTTGCCGACGGAATCCAGATCGGCTGCGTAGTTCTGCCGGCGCTGCCTTAAACCGCTGCAAACTCCCGCCACCGCCGTCTGCCGAGAGGAAGATCCGATCTGTACTCTCCTGCAAACCTAATCCGCTGCGAGGTCAGCCGCCGTCGCACCTGTCATCATGTTCGCTGCGAACTCGGTAACGTCGACTTGATCCGTCGCTACTTCTGCGGCTTCCTCGCGTCTTGCTGGGAGTCACCGGACTCACGCGATTCGGCTGCGTCATTGGTCCACCGCTGAACCAACGACCGGGGGGAAGCGACGGTCCTATCACGAACTCGGCGAGCCACCTCGAGCCAAGGACCTCGCGAGGAAATTAACCGCCCAGGTTTTCTGCATCTCGGCTGGAGCACAATCCCCCAATCACCACGCGGGTCTGCTTCCGCACCCGTGGAATCCTGCCACGAGCCAGCGACCTTAAGGCCTTTAGGGACGTGTTGCGGCTCGCCCGCCCGGCGCGACGTCTCCGCACTACCAATCCAGCAACTGAAATTTGCTCATCGGATGCCAAGGAAGACTCCTGCTTGAAGGGATTTGCGGTTGCAGGGAAGCTGCCCAAATAGCTGAAGGCGCGCAAGCTGCCATCGGCCACTTCAACTGACAGATAAGAGACAAAGATAATTTGTTATGTTATTTCCTCGTTTCTTTATGTCTGGAAATTGCTACAGTAGATTCGATGGCACTTGTGAGGAATTGCCAATTAGATGAACCAGAATTAATGGTTTGGAAACTCACTGGTTTGGAAACTCAACAGATGTACACCGGAATTTGGTTGTACTCTGGAACTCGTTAGAGTAATCAGGATTTTTAGAGTTCTTCGCTTGATTTAGCCACTGCACCCATCTATTGTTTTTAATTGCAGGTGCAAGCTAACCAAGAAAGA